>BQNB010124264.1:0-19966 GCA_026074375.1 Tanacetum coccineum
GCAACGTGCACAAAAGGTGTTTGATGTTTTGTATGAACCGAACGAGTTTTTCATCTTCTTGAGCCGATCGAGTGATTTCTCTCAAGGACCGAACGAGTTTTTTTTGTTGTCTCAACCGAACGAGTGCATTCTCTTGGAGCCGAACGAGTGAAATTCACAAGAGCCGAACGAAGTGAAAAACTTGATCATCGAACGAGTGAAATTCACAAGAGCCGAACGAAGTGAAAAAACTTGATCACCGATCGAGTAAAATTCTTCAAAGAGCCGAACGAAGTGAAAAAACTTGATCATCGAACGAGTGAAATTCACAAGAGCCGAACGAAGTGAAAAAACTTGATCACCGATCGAGTAAAATTCTTCAAAGAGCCAAACGAAGTGAAAAAACTTGATCATCGAACGAGTGGAAAACTTAAGAGCCGAACGAGTGAAAAATCTTGAGCACCGAACGAGTATCATGAGAAGGACCGAACGAATCATTCTTTGAGTTGGACCGAACGAGTATCTTTCTAGTTGAGCCGAACTAGTCAAGTTTTCGGTTTTCGGTTTCGAGTGTCGTTAATCTACGGGAATTAAGAATTATATCATCGTGTTCGTGACATCGTTTCGATTAATGTGGTGTATTTAGTTTTTACCGACGATAACCGTACAACTCCGCGGGATTAAAATACACACGTTATCATTTTTTTAAATATTCAAACGAAAGAGATGATTAACACAGGAGGGAATTTTTTTTAATTTATGACACTTTTTGAAAAATATACACATGCAGTCCCTCACTTATTACTACAATTGCACCATTAGTCTTTCATTGAAAAGAAGCCCTTCTAGTTGAAAAAGGGTTTGCATCGTTAGTCCTTAATTGTTATATTTCATCTGTTAGCTACATAAAGTTCAATGTTTGCTCACAGTTTGTCCTCGTAAGCTCATTAATCGTCAACCAAAGCTCATGCACTTCAAGTTCAACAACGATTTCACCAACAACAATTTTTTATTCACGGTTTTTTCTTGATTTAGTAAAATCCCGTAAAAGTCGATTTTTTTTACGGTTTAAGTCATAGAATTGTAAAATCCCGTAAACGTTAATTGATTTCAACAATACAATAAACACGATACATAACACTAAAAACGATCCGAATAAGATTCACTAAAACGACAAACGGCTAAAGATTCGGATTTCGATGACAAGTGATCACGAAGTTCATTCGGTATCCCTTATTTGAGATTGAAGTTGGATTTCACGAAGGCGTCTACTTATTTCATCATCGAGACTTCCTTCTATTTTCTATCCCTTTTCTTTAAACCCAATTTATTGATTGATGACTTGATTGAACGTATACAGCAGATGATTGAGACTTAAATTATCTAGTTTCCAGTAGTCGGGGTGGTTGGTTAAAGACCTGGATAACTATCACTTAAAGGAGTTACGTTGTAGTACACAGTGTCACACGCAGATGTCGATGTGGATAATTTCAAGAGGTGATGTACTTCTTATACTTTTAGGACTGGGGTATAGAGTACTTAAAGATTTAATCTTGCACCGTTCTTAAATCAACAACAGTGCAAGCTTAAGTAACAAATTTGGGGGATTCTACTTCATTTTCAAGTTTGGTATATCGGGTTTACTTCACCAAGTGGTCACAACAATAGCCCACAGAATACGAGGTTGGTAAGTTAGCCAGAGAGTTTAAAGGTTGAGATGTAATCAGCAATTCTCACGAGATTCCAAGACAATGGTACTTTACAGTCTAAGCAAACTTTTCAAAGTTCTACAACGACATTCATATACAAGACCTTATATACCAGGTTTTCTGATTCTTTGCTTCATCCCTCTATGGTTCCTGAAGACAAGAGGGTAATGCTTATTGTGATTTGCAAGATTTCTACTTAAAACAAGAACTTCTCGAGTATATGAGAGTACATGACAATGATGCTTTTGAGAGTTTGAAACCATCAGGGGGGAAAATGATGTTACATCCAGGACTTAGTTGAGCTTTGATGTACCTAGTCCAACTTCCCAGGGGGAAGTAGTAAAGTAACTACTTACCAAAGAACAGGTTTATGAATATACTGCATACGTTAGAAGAATCTATGCTGATTTCCTCGCATTGCACCCCCGAACGAATATTCACCAAGCCCCTAATGACAAGAAGCATGGTCGTTGTGTGGTTTGACTTCTACATAATTCTGCTGTGCACTTAAATGACAAAGAAAACTGTTTCGGCTACATCCAAAGTTTCAAATCTGTCAAGATAAGATTTGTTTGGGGGATAAGCTGATTCCCAAAAACTTCGCCAAAAGGAGTCCATGAAGAAAAGCTTTTTAAGACTTGCTGCATGAATGAGGGGGAAGTTAATCAGTACATCATACTACAATTGTTCCAGAATTAATAAAGACAATGAAGATCCACTCTAAGCTGGAATACACGTTTCAAGAAACCAAAGGAGAACTTAAAAGACAACTGCAACTTGAAGCGCTTTGGAAGACTTTATTCAATTGTATTTGTACTTGTTAGGAACATTGTAAGTAATTCCGTATGTGTCCACATATTGGGGGAAGATTGTTAGCCTTAAAATATGGTGACATATCCGGAATTACATTAGTTCATTTATAGCGTGACACATAGGGACTAATAATGACTAGTTACAATAGTTATGTGTCACTAGGACTATAAATACCCCCTCCATACTTCCATGAAGGGGTGACGCTCACATTTGTAAAAGTGTGTGTGTGTGTGTGTTCTCTCTCCAACACATACACTCTTCCCATCTCTTTAACCTTTCAACTCTAATAAAATGGCTACACACTTATTTCATTATACCCAACCTCCAGATCTGTTTTAATCCCTGATATTATATGTCATTTATACTCTAAACAAGTTGTATCAAGCTCATGATGATTTGATAGATAGTGTGTGCGTTTTCACTGGTTATTTTAGATCAACAAGTTTGTTTTGAAGGTTTAATTGGTATTTTTCTTGAACGACTCTTTGAATCTCAACCTTTGTGGTGTTAAAGTATAGTGTTATTTTATTGTTGTTATAACCTCCTAGGATAAAGATTTAGCAAAATAAAACCAAAGCAAAACGTTCAAAAGGTATTTTTAGGTGTTTTTTAGGTTAAAAAGTTCGTATTGTTTCTTGACTGTTTTTGTCTCACTGCAATTTCTTGGTTGCGTTTGCTTCTAGCTTTGTTAGAAATTTACACTGCCTTTTGTCGTTTTTGTAAAGTACATACAGTAACTATACACTGCGTTTTGTCTTATTAGGGGTTTGCGTTTTGGTGCTTCTAGCGTTTGTCTAAAAGTTGAAGACCCTTATTGCGTTTTGGTGGAAAGAATCTCTGGCTAAAAAAAATATCTCCATTGCGTATTTGTCAAACTTCTTTCATTGCTTTAGTCTAAGCTTCTAATTGTGTTTTTTGGTTTGCGTTTTTGGTTATTGTAGGTTGCCGATTGGTTAAGCGTTTTGGTTAATTGAAGGTTTGGTGATATTGGATCGCGTTTTGTCAAAGTTGAAGACCTATTTGCGTATTGGTGGAAAAAGAATCTCTGGCAAAAAAAATAATTTCTCCTCTCTCATTGCGTTTTGCCTATGTTTCTAGACTGTGTTTTGTCTAGGACTCATCATTGCGTTTTGTCTTAACTTCCAGACTGAGACTTGTGTATTACATTTCGTAAACTTACTTAAACCAAACCAAACCACAAACAAACAACATATCACCTAAATCAACAAACAATCATCACTTTTAACATACAATCACTAATCATTGTACCGATCCAAAGTTTATCATAATACAAGTAATCAACCATGTCCAGTAATTCAGATGATATTCAAGCGGCCGGTTCCGATACCCGCCCTCCTATGCTCGATAGGACTGATTATGAATCATGGTCACAAAGAATCCGGTTGTATTGTAGAGGAAAGGAAAATGGAGTTTACATTCCTCAGTCGATTGATCAAGGTCCATTTCAGCTTGGAGTCACCAGGGACACACTAGGTACCACGCCTGAAGGGGGTGTTCTTCTTGGACCAGAAAGGGCTCAAACTTATGATGATCTTAATGACAATGAAAAGAAAGGATTCGATGCCGATGTCCATGCAACCAACATTGTACTTCAAGGATCACCCAAAGACATCTACAAGCTCATCAATCACAACATTGAAGCAAAAGCAACATGGGACAATGTCAAAATGCTTCTCGCGGGATCTGAACTCACCAAAGAAGACAGAGAATCTCAGTTGTATGATGAATTTGAAGCTTTCAAAGATGCTTCCTGTAAAAGTAATCAATGAGTACTAGTTCCGGATTCCACAAGCATTGTTAATGACATGAGAATATCAAGGATGAAATAATGGCCTAACAAACAACTAAAACTCCAAGTTTTTGTCAACACCAATCACCTGAATTGAGGAAAGATTTGATCCACAACAATTAAACTGAAACAAGGTCTGAAAAGAGACAATCATGAACAACGTATGGCATACTTGAAACAACATGAGAAGCAGCTGAACAAGATCGACAGATAATTAAAAAGAATCACATCACCCACAAATGATCACACTTGCCTTTGTCCTCAAGTGTGAAAACCCTACTCCCAACCTTACAGAGTCAGTCTCTTCAATATCAATCATCCACAACACATTCTCACTCTCAAAATGTCCAATCAATGACCATATCTACAATTGCTAACATCATCACGTGAACACTGACTTGGATACACCCAAACTGATGGAAATCCTTGACACCCTCAACTCAAAAATTTGCACTACTCACCAATCATTCAGAGCAACGCCTCCCACAGACAAAACCAACCAACTTCACCCATCATCTAACACCTCGAAATGCTCGCAACAATCAGATGGTCAGATCATGGTTTAGATTGTACAGGATGACATAAATCAGAATCAGAGGAACTTTGGTCGAGGAAATGGTGTAGCAGGTTTTAGAGGTACACATAATAAAGCTAGGAATGCTAATGCAGGTCAGGGAAAACCCATCAAGTGTTATAACTGTAATGGGATAGGGCATATTGCACGGAACTGTACTCAGCCAAAGCGTCCACATAATTGTAATTACATCAAGGACAAGATGCTGCTGATGCAAGCCCAAGAGAATGGAGCAGTGCTGGATGAAGAAGAGTTACTCTTTCTGGTTGGAGAATAACCTAACACTTTTGATGCTGATGTGGATAACCAACCGTCAGGGGATTTGGCTCGGAATAACGATTACATTTTTATTAGACAGCTGATTGTGATGCTATTTGACTCATATGTTTGAAGTAGAACCACACTGCTCATCTATCTCATGCCAATACTGTCCATCAAGCTGGGCCACAAATATACAAGCTAGTCATCCAATGCATCAATATTATCTAAGGTACCAGATCGAAAAAGCTAAAGTTGCTAGCAAAATGATCAATAGCATGCCGAGCATGAGAATTCATGAAGCAAAAGTACAAACAGTCAACTGTTATTGACTCAACTAGTGCTGATATGGGTAATAGTAATGTTATCCCATATGAACAATATTTGACCACCAATGACGTTTCTATTGTACCAAGTTGTGCATCTTCTGCTCCAATCCTCATTAGTTGTTGTTGAATTGATAATAATGTGCACACTCCTAATGAACCGTTAGTAACTGAACTAGCCATATATAAGGAACAAGTAGCCATATATGAACAATGTGCTAAGTTTGAACTTACTGAACGGGAACATCGAATGGATGATCAAATGCGTATACTTATCCAAGAACGTAATCAAATGGAAGAAATTTTTAAACATGAGCTTCATTCTATTAAGTTATAGCTTAACAACACGATTAAAAGCAAAACGGTAATACAAGAAAATGTAAATACTTTACAACAGACTTTTAAGCAAAGAGAGTCTCAACTTCTGAATGATTTTTCAAACCTGAGAAAGCTAAAGGATAAACTTGAAAATAAGTTACACGCACAAGATCAATCCATTCAAACTGTTCATATGATGCTGAAACCTAAAAAGTTGTGTGAACAGTATTCGGAAATAGCCATAGGTGCGCAGAACCCATTTTACCTTAGAAAGGCCAAAGTGGCTCAACCAACACTTTATGATGGTAATGAAATTATTAATCCGGACCATGACCCTACAAATGTCCCATCATCTGAGGAAGACCTAGAGTTAGCCGAGTTAGCTAGGCAGAAAATGCATGAGAAAATGAATGACCCCGTGTGTGTGGAAAAGAGGATTAAGTACATACCTCCTAATTATTCCAAAGAGAACTTCCTTGCAACTTTCACACCACAGACCCAACTAACCCCTGAACAAGTTTTTTGGTCCATAGATCTAGAAAAACGTAAGGCCGAAGAGCTAAAGGCAAATACCCTACCCTTGCCATTTAACACGTGGTGGAGCTGGTGGGAGGGGGTGAGGGTCCTCGGGGGTCCAATGGACACCATTCCATTACTGTCCCGGGGGGCGGGGCGGGAGGACGGGGGGCGGGGGGGGTGGGGCGCGAGCCACACAAGTCAAGTAAATATTGGTCTATATGTAATTACTCAACTTTTTTGGGACTTTGAAAAGACTTGTAAGAAACGAATTACACCAACGGGAATAACTGAAGGGGAAAGGGGTTTTGAGCAAACTAAACGGTGTTACTTAACGGAAGTCATTCCATTTTTCAATCTACTCAAAGAACATTTTGACAGTGTTTTCCAATAAATCACGTTGTCCATTGAAGTTTAGAGCAATGAAAAGCATTTTGAAAATATGAAGCCGAAAGTGGACCAGAATGCTGTAGACAAAAAATGTGGGGAGATTGAACTTAGGAATCTCCTCATCATGAAAGAGAATTTAATTACTGAATGCTTGTCCAAAGATGTGTTTTATACTGCAACTGAGTCTGTGTTAAATGTATCTAGATTTTCTGACATGCATGATGCTTTCACTATTGCTCACAAACTATTTGACAGACCTGAAGCTAAAATTTTAATCTGAGAAACAAGATTTCAAAAATTATGATCAAAGACTCAATGATAAAACATTTCTCCAAACATATAAAGTTGAACACTTTAAATTACAATTACAGTATCAAAATCTCAAAGAACGTTTTGGAAACAAAACCAGTGACATCTTCGGATGCTCCCTCATTTGACTCACTATTTGTGATTGGGCAACTAACTGAACAGATTCAAAGTCGAGGCAATACGATTCATGAATTAAAGGAGAAAATCTCTCTCTAACAGAGAAAAAATAAGATGCAGATCCCACTCTTTGACCTTAAGGCTGTAGTTTCACAGAACCAAAAGATTGTAACTGCCAAAGCTCAATGCCCTTACACGATCCTCAATAACGCTTTAGGCAGAAAATGAAAAATGTTAAGCAGTCATTATAAGGACCTGTTATGACTCAATTAAGATAACCGAGTGCCAAAACCACTGACTAGAACAAATCTTTGGTTATAATGAAAATGAAAAACCTTAAGCTCAACTAAAGATAATTTCCAAATGTGTCACTATACCTGATAGCAACCAAAGTGCTGGCTTCTGATAGATATCCTATAGATGTGGAAACAATTCCTACCCGACAAAAACCAATACAAGAATAAATCGAGAAGTGCAATCTACCACTCTATCAAAACACCTTAGGAAAATGTAGAAACCCTTTCGCGAAATAGTAGAGGACGGCTAAGGTGAAAGACCATTGGATTAACCTCTCTTGCATCTGCTTGCCATTACAACTAAACACTCCTCCAGGAGCTGTTAGAATAGTAATATGCATGTATCCCAAAGCCTTAGCCCTAAGCAATTAAACATAATGCCTCTACAACTTCACTAGGAAAAAGCGATTACTTTTGTCGAACCATGTGAAAACCTCAACTCATAACACACCACCACAAGTTTGAGCACCATAAAATAATTCACTAATGCACCTGAAATTCCTCTACAGGAGTAAAAGGTGCCTCAGAAGTCGCAGGTCAAAAGCCTAGGAACAATACAAAGAAATATAGGAACCTTGCCAGCTAAAATGCCTTAGAAACAAGTAGATAGCCCATTCTAGGATGAATAGTCGAATGTGAAACAAAAGAATCGTGTTGATTCTAGTATTAGCTATAAGCGTACTGTAATTAATTCGAATTCTAATACTTCTTGCAAAACTTGTAACAAATGCTTATATGTCAGTTAATCATATCAAGTGTGTTTGTGGCGTTCTTGGGAATATTTTTTGTGAAGCAATCCCCTGCCACTAAAGTTGTGGCGGGTTTAAACGAGATTAAGCAAGTTGGAAGGCATAGGGAAATTGTTTTACCACTATCGGGTCATCAGTGGCGACCCACTAGCAATTATTACCTTTGGAGATCAGTGGGCCGTTTAACTAGGTATACTTCACCTAAGGTTCTTTTTGCCTACAAAACAATGGAAGACCTACAGGTTGACTTCTCCTATTAGGAAGGAAAGTGCCTTCTAGAGTTAGGTCACTGCGTCATCAAGAGTGAATGTTATGCCAGCTTGATCTACCAGAAACTATTGGCCCCTGTAGCAATAATCTTGTTGCACTAAACCACAACCGGACCCCCAATTTGCAATTGGGATCCAATGTATCCAAATCTCCATTTTCCGCCTTTGTTCAAATGCAGGTTGACAATCGTATCTCTGGTAATATGACTCAGGCTGCTCAAAACAATATGATTGGAGATCGCTTCACCAGGCTCAGGAATTCAAAGAAAAAGTTTATCGGGACTATTCGATTCGAAATGAACCATTTTGGTGCATTTATGGTTAGGGGATTAATATGTCCATTAGGTGACAGTGTAATTTCCAGGTATACTAGTAGAGAGGACTTTGGACACACCTTTCTCTGTCGGTCAATTTTGTGATTCAGATCTTGAAGTTGCCTTCAGAAAGCACACATGGTTCGTTCGAGACTTAAATGGTGTCAACTTATTAAAGGAAGTTGTGGCATGAACTTATACACCATTTCTGTTGAAGATATGATGAGGTCCTCTCCCATTTGCTTACTGTCTAAAGCCTTCAAGAACAAATCCTAGTTATGGCATCGCCGCCTGAATCACTTAAAATTTGGCACCCTTAATGATCTTGCTCGTAAAGGATCTTTGTTTAGAGCTTACCTCGGTGAAAGTTTAAAAAGGATCATTTGTGTCTGCCTGCCAACTTGGAAAGCAAAAGCTAACCACAAACCCAAGATATTAAACACCATATGGAAGTTTTACACTACCCTTCACATGGATTTTATGCTGAGACCGCTGAGAGTGTAGATATAAAATGGAAGAAATACATTTTGGTAATGAGTCGATGACTACTCTAGGTTTACATGGGTAAAGTTTTTGAGATCCCGCCGAATGAGACTACACTGCTTTTGTAATCAAACCGGTTAAAACAACTTCCAGTTGGTCTCAACAAAATTGGTCGAGGTTTCGTAGCGGACTGATAATGGGCACCGAATTTGTGAATAAGCCTTATCTGTTACAAATGAAGCGTTGTGCATTACCTACAAAGAAGACCGTTCTGATAACACCCGCAGCAGAAGGGCGTTGTTTGAACAAGGAATCCGCACTCTTGTTGCAGCGTGCCGTAACAAATGCTGAGATTCTCCAAGGCCTCCCCTTGTTCCTTTGACAAAAGCTGGTTGGCAATATGTCCTGTTACAAAACCCAAAACCAAGCCCTTTTCCATACTCCTTCAAACAAAACCCCTAGAACTAAGTGCAAATGACAAGAAACCCCAAAGGAATCTCTCTTTCCTATGTATATTGGGAGCTCTAGCTACCCAACAAAACGACAATGAAGATCATGGAAAAATGAAAGCTAAAGCAGAACAATGGTTCGTTTGTTAGTTCAAACACACCAAACAGAAGGGTTACAGAATCTAACAACAAATGGACGCCGAAATCAGGAACTATGCACGTGACATTCGATGATCTGACTCAGCAACGGCTCCTGTACACGCCAGTCAGACCGGCAATAACCGTTTATGCCTGGACCTATTAGTTCTGGCTCATACCCAAATTCCCTCCTCCTCGTACTCCTTATGTACGTCTCCTAACCAATAAGAACTAGGAGATTTTGTTTCCAAAGCATAAGGTATGATGAATATTTTGAGACTTCCATGGTTGATCGTTTGGTACCCCTGCTCTTGCAGCTCAAGCTCTAGTCAACCCTATTGATCCATCAGTATCCATCCCTATTGATCAAGAGGCACCATCAGGAAGTCATTCACTATCATCTTTGGATCATCAATACTCTTCAGTACATCAAGGTGTTGCAGCTGAGCATTCGTTTGAAGTAAATCATTTTGTTGTGGCTGATCCCGAACCATTTGTTTAATGTTTCGCTCCCAGTCATATACGCGACAGTACTTGTTGGATGAACCGCGATCTCCCCTCAAGACATCATCTTCTAGGGGAAATTACAAGAACTGAATTCCACAAAACCACCAGCCTCATGAACATCTCCAAAAATGGCCCGCTCCCATCCTATTAAATAAATTATTGGAACCCTTTCGAACGCTACCACTCAGAAGCACTTGCTACAAGATCTTTGTATGCCCTTTCTACAATTCAGTACTATCCAAATTCGAACCGAAAAACTTCAAATCTGTTGTTACTAAAGATTACTGGTTTTAAGCCATGCAAGATGAAATCCATGAATTTGATCGACTGGACATATGGGAATTAGTGCCACCTCTAGATTGTGCAATGATTATTGCTCTCAAGTAGATTTATAAGGTGAAACTTGACGAGTATGGTGACGTGTTGAAAAACAAGGCACGTCTTGTAGCGAAAGGATATCGTCAGGAAGAAGGTCTTGATTTTGAAGAATCCTTCACCCCGGTCGCCAGACTTGAAGCTATCAGAATATTTCTTGCCAATGCTGCCAGCAAAAACATGACAGTTTATCAAATGGATGTGAAAACTGCATTCTTAAATGGCGAGCTTAAAGAAGTAGTCTATGTTAGCCAACCTGAAGGCTTCGTTGACCCTGATCGTCCACATCATGTCTACCGTCTGAAGAAAGCTCTTTACGGGTTAAAGCAGGCACCCCGAGCGTCTTCTGGCACAAGGATTCTCCAAGGGTGTGGTCGATCCAACCCTGTTCATTCGGACAACAGGCAAACACACTCTTCATGTTCAAATATATGTTGATGATATAATATTTTCCTCGACCGATCCCAAAGACTGTGACCGTTTCTCTATTGAAATGAGCTCTAAATTTCAAATGTCGATGATGGGTCAAATATCCTTTTTCTTAGGCTTACAATTTTCCAAAATCCTAGAGCATTTTCATAAATCAATCTAAATAAATCTAATGAGATTTAAAAGAAATTTAATCTTCATAAAATTACCCTGTTTGACACTCCCATGGTGGAGCAAACAAAACTGGATGAGGACCTCTCAGGGATCCCTGTTGACCAGACCCAATATCGCAGTATGATTGGATCCCTGATGTATCTCATAGCCAGTAGACCTGACCTAAGTTTTTTTCTGTGTGCATGTGTGCCAAGATATCAATCTAAGCCCACAAAAAAGCACTTTGAAGAAGTTAAACCGGGTCTTTTCGGTATCTCCAGATCCATAAATATAGGTTTTTGGTACCCGAAAGACACCCGTATGCACCTAACTAGCATACGCAAACGCAGATCATGCAGGTTTCAAGACACTTGAAGAAGTAACATCTGGCAAGTGCTCAGTTCCTGGTGATAAAGTTAGTAAGCTGGTCATCAAAGTAAGAAAACTAACACTTCTATCTCGTCACAAAGGCGAATACATCGCGATGTTGGATACTGTGCCCAAATCAATATGGATGCGTCCTTAAATTATTAATTATGGCTTTGCATACAATCACATCCCTTTATATTGTGACAACAAGAGTGTCATAACTCTCTGCTGCAACAACGTCCAACACTCCAGGTCTAAACACATCGACATCTGACACCATTTCATCAGAGAACAAGTAGAAAAGGCAGTGGTTGAGTTGTATTTTTCATATGACAGAGTATCAACTGCGATATATCACTAAGGGGGGGGGGGGGCCCCCCTCTACCCAGAGAACGATTCGAATTCATTCTCCTGCGGCTTGACATGAGGGTCTTCAGGATGATCAAGATGAGTAACGAATTTGTTTCAAGTATCCTATGTAAATATGTACATATTCAAACCCAAAAAGAAAATACAAAAATATAAAACCAACAAAAATCCATAAAAATTAGAAAATACAAAATTCCAAAAAAAAAAGAAAAAAAAGAAAAAAAAAGTTTTTTAAGACATGTCTTCTGTTTATCGATAACATTTACGTTCCAAAAATGTCATCAATAAGACACAGTCTATTAATAAGCTCGATTCGGAAGTTTTTAAAACTTTTCAAAACATGTCTTTATGGCTTGCTATTATTTCTAATATGCAACCCGGTTTTCAAAATGAGGAAAGCATGTCGCCAAAAAGACGGTTGTTCCTAACAACGGGTGATTAAGTTCTCCCGGGCATGGATTACTTTATATCCGTGCACCCTTGATCTAATGTACGCTTCAGTGCATTATTTCTTGATCCAGAAGAGAAGTCTTCTTTTTATCCAAATGATTTTCCGTCTATGATTCTTCAAAAAATTATTTGTGTTTCTAAAGTTGGAAAAGTTGTGTTTACCAATCAATCGGACCTGAAGTTTTCAAAATTTGACACTCAATCAACGACTACAGCTCTTTAGATAGAAAACATGTCATTGATTAAGGGGGAGAGTAGTTTTTTCAAATTTTATGACATCAAATAGACGTATTAAATCATCATATACTTAAACAGAAACGGTTTTGTATATAAATAGGGGTTATACAATTTGAAGGGAGGTTAATTATTCTAACCTCAAAGAGCCTAAATGTGTCATTGTTAGAAAGATTAGGGACTTGTGTGCAATTTTGCTAAATAAATTCCTAGTAGTACTTAACTCCAGGACCAGTGTGCCATTTGCTAAGCTATATTAACCCTAATACTTAATACCATAAGTACAAGAAGTATGAAATCCCAGGGTCTAAATCTGCCAACTTTGAATACCTAGGATAATGTTGGTTAGGAATAGAATGATTCAAGTTTGAGTTTAAATATGACCCCATGCATTTGTATGATCTGATTGAATGATTTTCAAAAGAAAAAATAAGAAAATATTGATTATTTCTTGCTAGTCGATTTGTAGTTTGATTGTTTTGTCGATTAAGTGATTGTGCTCTCATTTTATGCTTAAGGATTGTACTTTTCTGTGTGAATTAGGTCCCCAAGAAATCGTGAATTGAAAGTGAAATAGATTGAATTGCCTGTGATCGATAGTAGTTTGCTTGAAAATGCCTGGATTGCGTTTGCTATGAATGGTCTTAATATTTGCTTTCATATTTGCAAATAACGGGTTTTGAATAAATTTCCTGAAGCGGTTTGAATAAGATATTAAATATTAATAATATAGAAGGAAAACTGCTACAGTAGCAGTTTGATTGATGATTTAAGTCTACCGGCTTATGAATTTAATCCACCTGAATCAAATATGGCATGCCAATCAACCATGGCTAAAATTCTCATCTAGCATCATACATCTGTCATGTCTGTCTATCATTGTTGATAGAATTGTGCAGATAAAATGGCCAATGAGAATGCTCCTTCCAGCTTTACATCGACAACTGAAACAACATCAACACTACCACCACCACCACCTCCCACCACAACAATCAACAGTTTCATCGAGATATTTTGGTAGAAATGTATAAAGAACTAAAGAATCTTAGGAATCTCGAATGCTTCTTTAGTGGAGGTTCAGAGAATGTTGACTAACCGACTAATCAAGAGAATGGATGATATCCATCAATTCCAACATTAAGGTCAATATCATCTGTTATGTAACATACCCCTTAAATCAATAAGTAGTGTGGTAATCAGTGTTATGTGTTCATTTTTATGAATTTTTCATGAGTTTCTCGTTAAACTCTAAATCATTTATAAACTCATCATAACTGACACTAACAAAATCCCTCATTAATTGAAGGGGAGCATATATAGGTTCCAATATCAACTTGTATTTAATCAGACCACATGACTCCTAATTTCTAACCATTTAATCAATATTGAGATCCTTAAATATCTCAAAGGGTTTGAAATTTTGATCAGGGAGAGAAGTGATTTAAATATTAAATTATGATAAAATGTGGATCTATTAAACTCAAGCAAGTACTCCTCCTCCACGTGCCAAACAATTTCAATAATCGACACCATGGTTGAGGGGAGCAGTTTCTAATCAAAAAACCAATCAGGTACTAATGCTTTGATGTATTACATCGCCCGTACCTTGAGTGATATTCAAAATGGTTTTATGGCGAAGAGAACAGTACCAAAAGACCGACCCTGTATTTACTTTACTCGGATTTATAAGGATGTATGGGTTAAGGTTACATGTTCCCAATCAATCCCGCCAGAGCAGAGGGATCTACCAAGGAACAATCCACTAGTTAGTGTAGAAGTCCTTAGTTAGATTTACAAAAGGAGTAAAGTGAGAATAAGGGAATAGTCGAACTATGAAGAGCAAGTACTGGAACATAACCAATAAGGTACCAGTAATGAAGTCTCGGTAAGCACTGAAGGGGTTGAAGAATGAAAAAGAAATGTTAAGTTAAAGGGTGAAAAGAAAGCAACCCTCCTTTAACATTAGACAGAAACTGGGTCAATACATATGCTGTCAGAATCACTTGATAAATTATTGATATTAAAGACAAGTATCATGGACCCAGTGATACGCTGCACAACCCTCCCTAGCCACTCAGAATCTCTCAAAAGATTTCTGTTTCAATTGTCATGGAGACTTAACACGTAATCTACTGACTATCTCACTCTGAGATAGTTGGTATTGAAAAGGTGGCAGTCTGCTCCAGCCTCCGCTCACTTAAACCAAAACGCACTATTAGGTCTAGAGCCAAGAGATCATCAATTAATCTCGTTAGGACACTATTCAAATGTACTTGTTCTTCACACACTGTGAAAACAAGGAATATATACTCAGAGTCCTACGCATCATCCTTGTGATTTTGCCAGAACATCCGAGTGATACTTATGTATTCACAATGAAGATGGAAATCCTGCTTGAGCCAACATCAAACAAGCTCATGGTAGGTGACTTGTGAGATCCTTAAATGGATCAAACTTGTGACACTGGACATCGAATCGGTCCAGACTCTTGATTTGACGATTGACGAAGTTTGATAAAATCTTAACACTCTCG
Source organism: Tanacetum coccineum (assembly GCA_026074375.1). Classification (NCBI taxonomy): domain Eukaryota; kingdom Viridiplantae; phylum Streptophyta; class Magnoliopsida; order Asterales; family Asteraceae; genus Tanacetum; species Tanacetum coccineum. Next base: position 15,237 of record BQNB010124264.1, read on the forward strand.
ATGTGTCACAAAATCAATTTCTCAAGTGACACGTCGATTGATTTTCAAATCAATTTTCCTCTTCAATTGGTAAGATAGTAACTAACCGATTCACTCTTGTCGTGCTGTCTGCTTTGAGACGTTCCGACTAAGAGAACAGACAAGTAAGGCGATTCTGATGTTTATACATTGGAAGATCCGACACTCATGCTGGAAATCCTGTCAAGGAGATTCTTCTTAAGATTGAATCTACCTGATCACAGGTCGGTCCTCACGGATTCGAAGGTTACTCCAACCAAACACGGGCGAATGACAAAGCCATATTCGCCCCTCAACTTTATTGCTAACTGTTTTAGTGCAGGTACATATAAAGATGGAGGTGGTGTCAACCTGTTCCAGCAGAGTCAAGTTCATTGCCACATGCTCATACTCAAGACTCAATGACCTTACAACATCAAGAGAGAATGACCTAAAGCTTCCGCAACTCTGATATCAACTTCTTCGTCAGCATGTTAAAGTGATGAAGTTATAAATTGATGAAGTAATATGAGCATAAAGTCAAGCTTTCAAGATTGCAACAAGTATAGCCATGTCGGCCTAAAAGTCACAAGCACGCAAGATGGCAAAAGATCACAAGATGATGATTAGAGATTTACTTTGGTTGATGATCTCAAGAAAGCTCAAGATCACATTCAAAGACAAGCCTAAAGCAACAAGCTCGCACTTAAAGACAAAAGAACACTACTCACTATGTACAAAGTGATCAATGAATGAAGAATCAAATAATTACGAAGCTAAAATCTAAAGTCCAAAATACATAATGCAGGAATTCGAATTGGTTATATTCTGGGTGACCTCCCGTAGGGGAGATTGTTCGGATCAAGAAAAAGACTCGGTCACCCTGTGTTTAGGTCTAGCATGGTTAGCACGTAGTACTTCATAATAATCATTTAATTACGAATGACTATAGCGTTGGCCGGGTCTTTACCCACATGTTAGCCCACTTAGGGCACATAAAATCTTGTATTTAAACCCCCTCTCAGCCATTGAGAGGGGTTGGTTGTTCATTTCATAATACACACACTTAAAGGTGTTTTCTCTCACTAGACTAGTCACTTTCTCTCTCTAGAAATTTGGCCAACCCATCATTCCTAGGCTTGTGTTATGATGTCCAATATACTATAGCTTTTAATTAAATAATAAGCATTCTTGGGCTGACCCAGCCCATTAACTCAGGTACGGGTTAGACAAATAAGATGCTTATGTCTTCGGCTTTGACTTTGACTTGTTGACTTTTTGATTTTGACTTTTTTCACGCTCTTTCCATTCCCGTGCTTGGTTTTGTCCTTTTGGCTTAATTTTGTGTCTTTTTGTCGATATCCATTCCATGCACAATATCAATACAAAACACATAAATACAATGCATTTTTGGTATGTTTTGGTCATTTTAGGCTCGTTTTCGTAGGTAAAAGGTATGTGTAATTAAGCACATACCAGCTATCCTCTGCTGATCATGGAGAGGATTAGCCCGAGGTTTGCTTACCACCTCAGAAGAGGTTATGTTTTGCTTTTGGTCCTAGGTACAATGTAGGAGAGAGCTCGTCTGCTGCTGCCGCTAGACCAACTAGAGGTTTTAGGGAGACTATGGTTTTGTTGCCACCATAGATAGGGAGATTAGGCTTAATCTAGGGAGAGGTACCGGTTATGGGATCACCGGCACTTGGGATGAGATGCTGGTAGACATGCCAGGGGCACCAGCGACTAATGACACAGAGTTGGGTCGACGGATAACAGAGTTTGCCACTAGGGTTAGGCAAGACACAGATGAGATCTATGTGAGGATGAATGATGAGCAGACTGAGCGAGAGCTGATGGCTAGACTAAGCGACAACTGATGGTTGGTCGACTCAACATGTTGTATAGTGATAGGCGTGCACATGCTCGTACAGCTCCACTAATAGAGAGAGAGGCTAGGATGTCTCGAGAGGCTTGAAGATGATCCATAGACGCTAGTGATCTTGCACGTTCAGAGGTTATGTCACTACATACTACTATATTGGGTCAGTAGGCAGTGATTACAAAGTTGCAGGGGCCCCCCCCAAAAAGCCAAAGAAAACCGAGGAGATAGAGACGATTTACATAGTGCTGCAGAGGACCGCAGGGACAGGCAACAGTTCATTGAGCACTAAAGCGTTGAAGGACTTCAACACAGATACAGAGTCAGAGTCATCAGGACCCGCTAAGGGTTTGACACAGCCTGATGCACCAGAGGATGCTGGTAGCAGTTCATAGATCTTGTTATGGCTAGCTATTTTGTACAGCATACTAAATATTACGGATAACTCCCTGCTAGTATAGCTTTAGGTTGTATATTTTATCTTGTAACCTAATCGTTGTGATCATTTTTTATTTGAACCAATCATGTATGTTTTCCAATTATATATGGAATGGTGGTATTATATCATGTCTGTAATCGAATTTGTTATGAATGAATGTTGATTTAGCTACACCATTGTTAATATTCATATCAGTTGTATGTTTAATTGTGTGTTGTGATCTCACTTTATTTATTGTGCATATGTCATGTCATGGTTATGATTTTGAGAAATCTAATGGGTATTATATTTTCTTATGATTAAAGAAAATGGCACCAAAAAGAGCCACGAGGTCAAACACAGCCTCAGAAATAACCAACACCACAGCTGTCACTAATGCCCAACTTCAGGCAATGATTGACCAAGGCGTTACTGCCGCTTTGGCAGCACATGATGCTGACAGAAATACGAATTGCGATGATAGCCATAATTCGGGAACAGGTGTTAGGAGGACAGAACGAACTACCTGTGAATGTACTTACATTGACTTTCTCAAATGTCAACCATTAAACTTCAAAGGCACAGAAGGAGTTGCCGGTCTATCTCAATGGTTTGAAAGAATGGAGTCTGTTTTCCACATCAGTAATTGTACAGTTGAGAATCAAGTCAAGTTTGCTACTTGCACTCTCCATTAGATGCTTTAACCATGGTGGACACTCATGTCAAGACAGTTGGGTCCCATGATGCCGCTTACGGCATGCATTTGAAAACATTCTATGAAAAATGATGACTGACAAATTAAAGTCCCTCGAAAATGAAATCAAGAAACAAGAAATTTAGATTTGGATATGAAGGTGAAGGGTTACTGACTTGGACCAAGCTTTAATACCCAACACTTTTAGGAATTGGCTTTGTTGTGCGGGAGGATGTTTCCTGAAGAATCTGATAAAATTGAAAAATATGTCGGTGGTCTTCCCGACATGATTCATGGGAGTGTAGTGGCGTCTAAACCAAAGACAATGCAAGAAGCAGTTGAAATCGCAACCGAGCTAATGGATAAGAAAATCCACACTTTTGCTGATCATCAGACATAGAATAAGAGAAAGCAAGATGCAGAACACCGGCAGGGCTTATGCTGCAGGGACTGGTGAGAAGAAGCTATACGGGGGATCTAAACCCCTATGCCCTAAGTGCAATTATCACCACGATGGTCCGTGTGCTCCCAAATGCCACAAGTGCAATCGAGTTGGCCATCTGGCCCGTGATTGCAGGAGTCCTGCTAATGCCAACACTGCTAATAACCAAAGGGGCACTGGGACAGGTCAGAAGCCTACTTGCTATGAATGTGGTGCCCAAGGACATTTTAAGAGGGAATGTCCAAAACTGAAGAACAACAACAATCGAGGCAACCCAGCTGGAAATGTCAATGCTCCAGCGAAAGTGTATGCGGTAGGCCATGCAGGGACAAACCCAGACTCCAACGTCGTGACGGGTACGTTCCTTCTAAACAACCGCTATGCTTCTATCTTATTCGATACTGGTGCCGATAGGAGTTTTGTGTCTACTGCATTTAGCTCCCAAATTGATATCACACCAACTGCATTAGATCACTATTATGACGTTGAACTAGCCGACGGGAGAATAATTGGGTTGAACACTATCCTTAGGGGTTGTACATTAAACATCCTGAACCACCCATTCAACATAGACTTAATGCCCGTAGAACTTGGTAGTTTCGACGCTATAATTGGTATGGATTGGTTGGTAAAGTACCAAGCAATCATTGTGTGTGCCGAGAAGATCGTTCGTATCCCTTGGGGAAATGAAACTCTAATCGTTCATGGTGACGGAAGCAACCAGGGAAACGAGGCTCGTCTGCACATTATCTCGTACACCAAAACACAAGAATACATGCTAAAAGGATGTCCAGTCTTTTTGGCAAACGTTACTACAAAGGAGACAGAAGACAAGTCGGAGAAGAAGCGACTTGAGGACGTACCGATAGTTCGAGATTTTCCTGATGTATTCCCTGAGGACTTGTCGGGTCTTCCTCTGACTCGACAAGTGGAATTTCAAATCGATCTGATACCTGGTGTTGCACCTGTAGCACGGGCACCTTATCGATTGGCGCCTTCTGAAATGAAAGAGTTGTCGGAGCAACTAAAAGAACTATCTGACAAAGGCTTTATAAGACCTAGTTCCTCACCCTGGGGAGCTCCGGTCTTGTTTGTCAAGAAGAAGGACAGATCGTTTCGAATGTGCATTGATTACCGGGAATTGAATAAACTGACGGTGAAGAACCGTTATCCGCTCCCAAGAATTAATGATTTATAGTGTCTACTCGAAGATTGACCTAAGGTCGGGTTATCACCAACTGAGGGTTCAAGAAGAAGACATTCCGAAGACCGCTTTTAGAACCCGTTACGGCCATTATGA
>BQNB010124265.1:0-19965 GCA_026074375.1 Tanacetum coccineum
CGTGTAGCAGATGACTCTCCTACCTCATATAAGCCCCTCGGAAAGTCACGAATAGCATAAGGCTTTTGGGTAGAAGTCCCAATAGTAGCCTCGGGTGCAACATCAACCTCGGGTGCAACCTCAACCTCGGGTGCAACATCAACCTCGGGTGTAACCTTAACCTCCTCGTCCTCTGACTCAGAATCAGATGATACAAAATCAGATGACTCATCTCTAGGTGGCGGGGTTTGGTCACCCTCCACCTCATAAGGAAAGATTAACTCCACATCGTCATCGACCTCAATCTCTACATCCTCATCCTCGATATCCTCATTATTAACATTATCATTCATATCATCATCCTCCACTAACCAACCATTCATATTACCGGGCTGTGGGTTAGGATGTTGGGCAAACTGATTCCCATGCCCATTATTTTGTTCCGGTTCTTCTTCGGGTTCCTCCTCAGGATCTTCTTCAGGATCCTCCTCATCATCCCCCTCATAATCTGCCAAATCAAGATAGGGATCTTCGACCTCATTTGGCTCGGGAATGTCTACATGCTCTTCCGGAATATCTTCGTTTTCCTCGTCCGACATGTTAGGAGAGTTAGGGTTTGCCATGACGATCTGCGTCGTTTAAACATCTCGTATCAGTATTAAAAATAATTATCATATAATAAATTTACAACATATATATAAATTCATATATATATCAAAATAAAACTTCTCAATCCGGTCTTGTCGGTAATTCGGAGATTCTTCTTGCACCGTTATAGTCAAAAGATTTTTAAACAAAATTATTTTGTAAAAATTTCTTTTTGAAAAATCTTTTGTTCTCTATAACTTAAGCTCTTGATACCAAACTGTAACACCCTCAATTTAGCGTCATGTCAGCGGAAGGGTCCAATGGTGTTACGTCATAGCACAATAACTCAAATCATAGAAAACGACTCAAAAAGAGGCGTTTTGAGAAAATTTCATTCATTCGAATAATATAAAGTTTACATCACGGGTCCCAATAAGTTTAACAACATCATACAACGTTTTACAAAACATTTTCAAATGAATAATTATTTAGCGGGCCTTCATATCTCCATCGCCGAATTACCTTCAAGGACCTGAGATAAAACATGCTAAAAGTCAACAATAATGTTGAGTGAATCCATAGAGTTTATATATATAAACAATAAAAATTTTCCGAACACAAGTATCATTTTTCAATATTCATCGGGATATAACGATGTGGCCAAACAAAGTTATATCGGGGGATTATATAAGCCTCATGGACAATCGAACCTTACCATATATTCAATATAATGCCCACTATACACCCTCGCTATGAGTGTATCTTATTCTCTATACAATGCATTCGTGGTGTCATATTTCCCGACACAAGACGATAGATAGTCATCACGGATCGGAGGTGGTAGCCTCCAAATAGTATGGTTTCTGAAGACAAGATGGTAATGGTTCGTTTGGATTTCAAGATTTGTGCTTACGACAAGAACTTCTCGAGTATAATGTGAGTACATAACAATGATGCTTCCGAGAGTTTGAAACCATCATGGGGAAAATGTGTACAATCCGGGAGTTTTAGTTGACTTATGTTACCATGTCAAACTCCAGGGAAGTAGTGTACTACTAACTTTACTAAGTATTGATTGTGAAGTATTCTGCATACGTGAGAAGAAAATGTTGCTGAATTCTCGCATGCACCCCTGAACAATATTCACAAGCCTAATGACAAGAAGAAGTGGTCGTTGTGTGGTTGATTTCCTACAAATTTCCGCTGTGCACGTCATGACAAGTAGAAGATTGTTCAAAAAAAGCTACTTCAAATTTCGAGAATCTGCTTTAAATAGGTTTGATTTGGTTTGGGGGGAAGCTGGATTCAGAAACTCGCCAAAAAGGATCTATGAAGAAAGCTTTTTAAGGACATGTTGGCATGAATGGGGGAAGTTTAACTCAACTTAACAATACAACAATGATTCCAGAAACAAGTAAAACAATGAAGATCCAAGCTGGAATAACAATGTTTTCAAGACCAGAGAACTCAAAAAGACAACTTCAATATGGAAGACTTTTACTTAATTGTATTTATACTTGTTTAGGAACGTTTTTAAGTAATTCCGTATGTTCCCACATATATGGGGGAAGATTGTTAGCCATAAAAAATGGTGACATATCCCCCCCCCCCCCCCCCCAAAGGAAAAATTACATTAGTTCATTTCTAGCTGACACCGTAGGGACTAATAATGACTAGTTTACAATATTAAAGTGTCCACTAGGACTATAAATACCCCCTCCATACTTCCATGGAGGGGTGAAGCTCACTTTTGTAAAAGTGAGTGTGTGTGTGTTTTCTCTCTAGCATACACACTCTTCCCATCTCTTTAACCTTTCAACTCTAATAAAATCGCTATTCATTTACTTCACTTTATCCAACCTCTAGATCTGTTTTAATCCCTCATATTACATGTCATTTGTTTTCTACAATTTCTTCGTGGGTGCATAACCAATGAAAATACCAATATCAGCCTTTGGTTGTAACTTGCCCAAATTCTCACTATCATTTGCTGGATAACAGAGTGTACCAAATACATGGAAGAAAGATAAGTCGGGAAGTTTGTCATGTAAAAGCTCATATGGTGTTTTGCCGTGACGAAGGCGTATGATGGAACGATTTTAGGTGTAACATGCGGTAGCTACTGCTTCAGCCCATAGAAATAACAGAGCTTTTGCATAAATCAACATTGTGCGAGCAGCTTCAATTAGCGTATGATTCCGTCTTTCAATGACACCATTTTTGTAACACCCTCAATTCAGCTCGATCAGCGGAAGGGTCCAATGGTGTTACGTCGTAGCACAATAACTCAAATCATAGAAAACGACTCAAAAAGAGTCGCGCCCCCCCCACCCACCCCCCCCTTTCCGTCCCCCCCCTGCCCCCCCCGCGTTTTGAGAAAATTTCCATTACATTGAATAAAATAAAGTTTACATCACGGTCCCAATAAGTTTAACAACATCATATAACATTTTACAAAACATTTTCAAATGAATAATTATTTAGTGGGCCTTCATATCTCCATCACCGAATTAGCTTCAAGGACCTGAGATAAAACATCTAATAAGTCAACAATAAGTTTGAGTAGCATCCAGAGAGTTTTATATAATATAAACAATAAAAATTTTCCGAACACAAGTATCATTTTCAATATTCATCGTGGGATATAACGATGTGGCCATACAAGTTATATCGGGGGATTATTATAACCCTCATGAACCATCGAACATACCATATTTTTATTCAATATAGATGCCCACTATACACCTTTCCCCCTCCCCATCTCCCCCACACTTCTTTTCCCCCCCCCCCCCCCTCCTAAACCGTCCCCTCCCCCCTTCTCTTCTTTCCATGGGGGGGGGGGGGTGGGCTCCCCCCTCCTCCCCGCTGGTGTCATATTTCCCGACACAAGACGATAGCTAGTCGTCACGGATCGGAGGTGGTAGCCTCCAAATAGTACTATTTCATGTATAAGCGTATGCCTTTTTCCTGGCAATTAACAATTCATGATTTCCGCGGGTCTTTTATCTAGCGAGTTAAGCTAACTTATAATAATCAAGGCTACTAGCATACATTCGGGTCCCTTGTGTTCTATTTTAAAAACAAGCATGTTATCTCCCTCGCGGGTTTCTAAAACAATTAAAGAGAAAAAATGCGAGGCTATGAACTCACTTGATAGTATCGGAAGAAAGTAATGGCGATAGTCGAACTTGGACGTCGGCACGTAATCACCCGGAACCTATACAAAATGTATGGGTCTTAGGTTTCTAGTCGATAAAATAAAATTCACAATTTAAATACGTATATATATGTATCTTATATGATGATCAACAATTTATAATTCCCCAAGTTTTATTCTCATAGTCTTCTATGTGTTTAACATGTACTAACTTAGCTCATTTTTCACTAGTTATTACCAATTTTTGTCCAAAGGCCCAATAGGCCCATTTATGAGTCCATTAAGTAATTTAGTCCATTTTATAATTCCAAGACCAGATCTTAACCCATTAATTGGGCCCAAGTGGGTTGGGTCCAAAGTTAAGTCCAATAGGTCCATTCATATACATTGGGCCTAATGGCCCGATATGGTCATATAGTCCATTTTAAGCTTGTTTATGAGTTTATAGTAAATTTTCGGGTTCTCGATGTCGGGTTAAGTTTATTATCAGTAGGTTCATCATATAAAAGTTCCCAAAAGTGGGTCCTACCATCTCGGGTTTTAGTCGCAAAAACGCTTTACAATTTTTAGTATTGATATAGACGTAAATTTTTTTATATGTTTATGCTTACAAAAATAGTCATATCTTTCAAACCATAATTGGTATACTTATAAAATTTACATTCCTAGTTTCATTTTTAAATGTATATTATAAATCATAAGTCATTTTTATACTTATTTTAAATAAATATATAATTAAGGTCACTTCATTATACAAAGGTCAAGTTGGCATTTTTGGCTGAAAATTCACTTTCACCATTTTTGATGCCATTTTCAAACCATAATGAATTGGTTGATCATCCAATTGGTGCAGATCCTACATGATTTTATCTAGGTCTCATAGTTATAGGTTTTTAACCAACTCAGTACGTAATCATGACTTTTTATACGTTCTGTCCAGCAAGGTCAGATTTGATGTCTTTTGGTAAAATGGTCATAACTTGGTCAATTTTTACTTTCCATTGAGTATCCAATTAGCCACATTATCATCATTCAATTCTCTACAACCTAGGTAAATCAAATCAAGTCTAATACTTATGTAAAAATCCAGAACTTACTGTTAACAACAGCCCTAAATTTTCAATGATTTCTAGCAAGTTTTAATAGTTGATTTAGTCATTTCTTACCTAGATCTACACATGCATGCTACTTTTTATTACTTGATCATCAAAATACAATACATTTACATATACATTGGAATGGAAAATACAAGAATAAAAAGATAATAAGATTTATAAGATTTTACCACAAGAAAAATGGTGATGATGATCAAATGATCAAAGAAAATAGATGAAACTTCAACTTCAAACTTGGTCTTCACCCTTATAATTTTTGATCACCCTTATTTTTACCCAAAGTAAGTTGATGAAATCTTGATTTATTTCAGCCCCAAAATGTGTGAAAACTTTCTTGAAAAAGCCTCTTAATCACTTCAAAACACCTTCATTTTATATGGGATTCATTATAGCATGTGTGGTCATTATTTGATTAGTAAAATTCAAGAGTGGTAAACCTTTTGAATAGTTTATCATAAATCTCTTTTTCAACAAAATCCTTGAACTCAGTCTAAGTTTAAGAGACTTTTCACATCATGCACGAATCGACAGAGGCAAAATCCAATTAGGAATTTACAATCAAGTTCACAATATCTTTGCTCATGCACTTGTCCAAGATTCATTATCTTTTCATTCAAAGCCATATTCATTTTAACTTAAATGTTTTTTGACCTCTACACATATGTTCCTTAGCCTGTTTCCATTTTGATAGAAGACAATTTTGGACTTCAGCAAGTTCCTCAACCAATTGTTGGTGAATGTACTAAATAATTCTTCAGGCTTTTACCAAAAGAATTATTTCATCCCTAAAACAAGCTTTGTATGTTCGAAACCCCACGTACCCTCAGTGATAGCTGCAGGCGTGGTTCTTTCTTTAACTACCCAATCAAATTAGATGCAAGATGGTATTTAAGTTTCTTCAAACTCGTATTAACCATGCTGACTTTTGGAAGTTCTTTAGGAACCTCAACATTGGTGGGTCTATCAGAAAGATCGGGTTCTGAGGAACTCACAGAGTTATGCGACCAAAAGGCTTGTTCAGCAGATAATTCAGTTTGTGGAACAAACCGTGTTTCAAAATCTTTATAAAGTTTATTAAGAGCAGCATAATCGATTGGTGTGGTATCAATTTGTTTTATCTTTTCTTGCATCATATTATCCTTATGTTTTAAAAGCATTTTTGAACGACTCTCTTCAGCAAGTGTTAAGGTCTCTTCTGAGTCAGGGATCACAATAGGATTGGTTTTTTGAATTATATCACCAACATATAGCATAGGTTCCAACTGCTGAGCTTTCTTCAGATAGAAAGGATTTTGAAAACCTAGAGCTTGTTTAGTGGTATTATCATAGAAAAACTGAGGTTTCGTCAACATGTGAACAGTTTGTGCAGATTGATCTCTTTTAAAAACGATATTATCTAGGTGTTTGATCTGCTTTTCTAAGGCTATTTCCCTATCAAGGTTTCTAGATTCTTCTTTCTTAAAATCATTTTTGAGAAGTGTAACCGTTTGCAATAAAGATTCCTTTTCTTTTAAATGTTCTGAAAGAGTTCGTTTAAGATGATCAATCTCTACAGACTGTGCACATGAATCTGAAACGTTATCTTGACTCTTTAAATCAACGTTTTGTCCTTCTTTCAACACTTTGACTTGTTCTTTATATCTTTCAAGCTCAATAGTTAAAGTATCATTGACACTTTTATTTTCCAGATTCGTCTTGGTATAATGAACTACTTGGGTTTTTAGTTGTTCAATCATAGATAATATCAAATCATCTTGTTGTATAGAAGAGTTATAATTTTAAACAGCTACCTGTTGTGATTCAATCAGATACTGAGAATAAGGAATGATATTGCTATCACTGTTATTTTAGTCTCTGAATGGTTCACAACATTTGACTGTTCAGAAGACGGCATAGCCTGCACAACTTGATTAGTCATATCATTATTCACATTATCATGATTGTGGTACCCAAAAAGAATGTATAAACCATAGTGAATAAATCGCCATTAGAGCAACAATGGCAATGTAAGTTATCACAATCAGAGTCAATGCAATCCAAATCATTAGCTTGATAGCAGCATGTGCGTTAAGACAGTCTTGTGGCTTGACCTTCTGGAATTCCTGGATCTGCCAAAAATGCAAGTTCCTCCTCATGTAAAATTTGACCACTTGCTTGAGCTTGAACCAACAACACTTTATCCTTAAACCATGAATAATCCCTTTTTCTCTTTGGTTTGGTGCACTGTTTGGACATGTGGCTTTCCCTTTTGCAGTTGTATCAGATAACTGTTATTTATTTTCCAGAATTGTTTCCACTTGCTCCTGGAATATAAGTCTTTGAAGTACCCGCAGCTACAGAAGATTGTCTCCCCTGAATTGGTTGTAATGTTACTCTTCCATTATTAATGGTAGCTGTTGGCTTAGGGTTTGAACGAGTTTTCTCAGTGGTATTGGTAGTGGGATACGGAAGTGACTCACAGTAAAAAAATGACACATGTGATTGATGCAACCAATGGGATCATCACCTTTCTGGAATACTAGAATAATTAAACCTGATTCTTGTTGGGAAAATTTAGATTGTTGATCAACTGGGGGAGGATATTCCAATTGAGGTATAGTTGATGATGGAGAATAAATGTTGTGGTGAATTGATGACTGATAATCATTGGATGGATAAGTGATTGAAAGAGGTGTTGATGATTGATGAGTTGAGTATTGTTGAGACTGATAAGGTGAACCATACTATGGAGACTGATATGATGAAACTTGTGGTTGAAATTGAGTGTTTTGGTGTGAATTTTGATGAGTTTGATAAGGAGACTGGGTCATCTGATGAGTTGCAACCAAAGCAAGCGGGTCTGAATTGCGTTCATGCATTAAACGAACCTCATTTGCATGAAATTCATGTTGTCCCAAATAATCATGAAGCTGATCGATGTTGGTTGTGTGCAAGTCTCGAACCAGTTTGACATATGTCATAAATTTGCTCCATTCAGGAGGAAGGGTATTCAAAAACTTTTTGTTCACTTGAAATTGTTCTAGTTTCATGTTGTAGATGTTCATGTCATTGAGTAGCAGTGAAAATCTCAAGTAGAATTCACGAAGTGATTCCCCCTTCTTATAAGCAAACTTATCGAATTCATCATAAAGCTTACACTCCCTTTCCTGTTTCGTCAATGAAGTTCCTTGCATGAGAAGTTGAATTCTTTCCCAAAGTTCCTTGGCGACTTTATGATTGCTTACCAATGCATAGACCTCAGGTGGTAGTCCTTGGAGAATGATATTTGTTGCCTTGATATCACAATCAGCTTGAAGTGCTTCCGTAGCAGATAACTCAGAATATTTCTTTGGCCTTGTAACTCCATTTTCCACAATTGAAGGCCAAATGAGTGGACCACTTTCAACGGATTCAAGGATCATTCGTCCATTTTGTCTATTTAGCATGTATAGTTCCATTCTGCTTTTCCAAGAATCGTACATATCCTTTTCCAACATGGGTGGACGATTGTCAGCACCCGAAAGGATAGCTTTGTCAGCAAGAGTCGTCATTGAGAAATGTATATATTAAATGATTACTTGGTTGATCGGACGGTGGTAGAAAGTAATTGTGTTTAATTAAGTTGTCTTTTAAGTGTTTTAATTTATGAAACTACACGGGATTTTACAATTCTTGACAAAACCGGGAAAAACAAGTTAATGTTTCACGGGATTTTACAAGTCAAAGAAATAAACCGTATAATTTAGAAAAATGAGTTGTTCGGTTTCCCTTAATGGAATTAGGGTTGTTCGGTTTCAACTGAGTTGATTTGTTCTGTTTCAACTAAACTAGAGTTGTTCGGTTTCAACAGATTTCAAGTTGTTCAGTTTCAACTGAGTTCAAGTTGTATCGTTTGCACTCAGTTGGTGTCGTTTCAACTAAACCAAGTTGTTCGACTTCGAGTTGTTCGACCAGTGCGACTTTAGTTGTTCGACCTCAATGTTTCAACTTGAGTGTTCACTCAGTTGTTCGACTTGAGTTGTTCGACTCAGTTGTTCGACTTCCACTACAACGAAACCCAAAAACTAAAAACACAAAAGATTACCTTTTTATGATTGTTTTTGCCAAAAATACTTGTACACTAGTGTTACAAAACTATAAGAACAAGAAAAATGAAAACTTTAAGGTTTTTAAGCCGAAAATTTTAAAATCAAGATTTTGCTCTTTATAAGATTTTCGAACACAAAAATGTAGCAAAAATGATATTTTTCTTGATTCTAAGCTTGTACACCTATATCATAAAGATACTAGATCAGATTTACCAAGGTAAATAATCCTTTAGTGTACACAATAGCTTTGGAATCAAAAGAAAAAAAATAAAGGACGATTTTGCAAATGAAACAAACGAACCAAAAAGAAAGCTTAGACACAAAAACTAAACACACCACTCCATGGATCTTGATACCAATTGAAGGATACTAGTAATCTTTGATATGAGATGGGAAGGAACTTAGTGAGACAGAGTGGAAGGAAGGATGTATTCTAGAGAGAGAAAGTAAGAAACATGTAATTCATAAGTGAAATGAGAATACAAAACCAACCAACACCCTCTCCAAAGCATGGAGAGGGTATTTATACATGAGATGTGGTCGGCCATGGACCTAGATAGGCTTTCCATGGGCCTTGGGCCATATTAGATTACTTTACTTGACATATGATTAACTACAGGCTAAGACTAATACATATTGGAAGTGACCGATACTTTTCTTGTTTCTAACACATTTCTTAAAATTCTTTGACCAAACTCATCTTCCATTAAATTCTTCTCACATAAAACACATACCTTTTTATTACAACTAGTCCAGCTAAACTTTTTCACCTTATTATGACCATTGGTCAGAAACCGAATTCATTTCTATCCTACACCGAATTACTACTACATTAAAATCTTTAACTACCACTCCTTAAATTTCTTCAACCACCACTATAAACACAAAGGAAAACACAAACCCTAAAACCATAATATATAATACCAGTGAATAACAAGAAAACACAAACCCTAAAACCATAGTATATACCACCGATGATCATGCTGCTAGACGGGTTCATCATGTTAATAGATGTAAGTTGTAACTGCGTATACTTTATATAATAATATGATACATGCATTTGTTTATGTGTTACATCTATTGATTATTTATCTTAGCATTTGCATATTAATGACATCGCATGCCCATTCTTTTTGTTCTTACTTTAAATGTATTTTTTTCTTATAATATCTATGTTTTTCTATGGTGGATCTAGATTTTCTAAGTAAATGAAGAGTCTTTTTTTGCTTGCAAGTATATTGTAAATCAAAGATTAATACATATTGTTGATAGAAATAATGCCTAAAAACATTATTAATATTTTTCACATCTTTACGTTTTGATAATCACAAAATAAAAACGTTCAATGTAAAATTAAACGTAAACAAGTAATTAGTAGTAAATTTTCATTTCGAAAATTATATCATTTAAAGGTATGAATAAATAAATGCTTAATGCATTTTATGATCAAAAGAAATTTTTATTCAACCTCACACTTTTATAAAATGTTGTAAACATTTTTATAAACATTACAAAACATTTTCTACAATTAAAAGAAATATTTTATTCAAATAAACATTTTGAAATTCAAATTTTCAGACCTAAAACGGCTCGAAAAGTTCCAGAAAATTCCCCCTACACGAAAGACAAACTAGGGAGCCCCTAGTCTAGGGCGGCCCCCTTAAATACACGGGCGGCCCCCTTAATTTTAAGGGGACCGCCCACCTATTTAAGGGGACCGCCCATAGGTAGACGCTCCTCCACTTTGTCCTATAAATATTGGACTTTTCCCCACTATTTTCTTACATTTTGCACTCATTCTTTCTGTTCTAAAACAACCCACACATCTCATTAAAATTCTTTGATCATCTAATCATAAATCTTTGTTTCCAAGTGATCCAAGCTCAATTCCTCAAGTACAAGAAAAGAATACTTCCATCATCAAGTGAAGAAGTATTACATCTTTGTGTGTTGTTGCAATCTTATTGCATCCATATCATAACTTGTATATCATTTGTAAATCTTGTAAAGTTGTGTAGTTGTTAGATCTTGGTGATTGTTGTAAGTATAGTTTGATCTTGGTGATCTTTCCTAGTAGTGTTAGTTAGGTGTGATTATAGTAGTGGCTTGGTGAAGTAGTGGTGTGAACAAAACTAAGGTGTGAAGAAGTTGTGTAGTCGTGATCAAGTCGTGAAGTCAAGTTGTGTAGTGAAGTTGTGAAGTTTCTGATAGATTGGGTTCTAGCCTAAGATTAAGAACTCAACACCTAGCTTAGTTCGTAATCAGATAAGCGAAAGTTGTGTAAGGTTTTCTCCGCCATAAGGGAGCTTGTTAACATAGTGAAGAAAACTCTCGAGTTAGGTGCTCGAGGAGTGGAGTAGGGCGAAGAGGTGCTTCGTTACCGAACCACTATAAATCCTCATGTTGTGGTTTTAATTGTTCTTACTCTTATCTCTTGTCTTACATTATTTTTTCATATTATCCTATTGATTGTTTAGATAAGTATATTGTTCATATTGTGCTAGTGTTGAATTCACATAAAGTCGAATCTAGAATTTTTATAAACACTTTAAAACCTTAAACCAAAAAGTGGTAAACTATTCAACCCCCCTTCTAGTTTTCCACAATTGGTATCAAAAGCCACGTCAAACAAGATTTTTTCAATAAATTGTATTTTAAAACTTGAATCGATCTATGGAATCAGAAAAATATTTAGAAGGGCAATCTATGCAAAGACCACCACTATTTGAAAGTGGTGGATTTATTTATTGGAAAAATAGATTCGAAACTTATGTGAAGTCAAAAGATCTAGATCTTTGGCATGTTATTACCGATGGTGATTTTCCTCCAGTCACCTTTGGCTCATACCTAACATTTTGTTTAACCGAGTGACCACCACTCTGACTACCATTAGTGGACTTAGATTTACCCTTCTTCTTCTTTTTTCCCACCGTTTGGAATCCATTATTAGTCTTCTCAACAATAAGTGTATCAACGATAGGCGGAATCAATACCTTTTTAGGGCAATGGCCAAGAACATGACCAAATATCTTACATAGGTCACATCGAGAAGGCTTCCATTCATACTCAATATTAACAGTTTCAATTGTAAACTACGAACCCTCAATTAAAGGAACACCCATAGTAAGACTCTCTTTAAGAACATCATCCACATTAATTTCAATCAAGCATCGGGCAAAACTACTTCTCCCCCATGACTCAGTGCACATCGTGGAGGTATAGGAATCAAGCATAATAGGCTTACCAATTTGAGATGCGATAATGCTTAAGCCATCTTCTGAGAAAACATGTATAGGAACATCATGAATCTTAACCCACATCGGAATACGGGTTAACTCTTCCTTACATAAACGCGTGTTCATAGACTATTTCTTAAGAATGATAGGGCTATTACGGATCAACCATGACCCGTTCTCAAGAACATCTTCTAAATATTTTGCAGTTTTAAATTGAAAGAAGAAAAAGCCTTTGGAGTTTATCATTATTCTTTTCAAACCATATTTACCCCAGTTATTTCAAACGTAGTACTCCACAACTGGAAATGCAATACATTTACCAATAAAATAACCATACAAAGTATTAGCAAATCGGGTACTAACTGTTTCAACAACCTTTCTTGGTATAGAACAATCGACCTTCACAAAATTTTTCTTAAAATAACAAACAAAAGTTCACCTTTGATTTACTTCGTTTTGGTTTTGACCCTCCCGCTGCACCCGCGGCCATAGTCGTTGCGCCTATATAAGAGCTAGGCTTATCTTGAATAGAGACAAATTAGAAAAATCCTATTGTAAATAAGGAGAATCGTTTTGATACATATGATAGAGCTAGCTTGATCATGTATAAGTACGTTTAAAATGTGTTGAAGCGGGTTCGGGTTGACAGGTTGGCAGGTTAGAAAACTCGAACCTGGCCATTTAAGTAATTGGGTCAATTATGTCTACACTAACATGTTTACACATAACCCGAAGCTAACTCATTTAACCCATATATATATATACTTAGGTTACACGGGTTAAATAGGTTACATGGGTTGAATAGGTCAAACGGGTTTCGGGTTGACCCATTTAACTCACTTTATATACTAAAGTTGGCGTATTACATGGGTTAAAAAGACCAAACGGGTTTGTAAGTTATAACAACCCGTAATTTTCATAAATGTAAATATCCATCTATTAAGTTAGATGATGTACAATCTATAATTATATATGAACTCACCTTTTTCAGGGAAATTTTTTGCTTTATTACATTACATTACTTTGCCAATATCTCAATATGCAATATAACCTGCATAACTAAAGTTAACAGGCTCAAGCAACCTACATATGGCAATCCTATCTTCATATATGTCAAGCAATCATCATAATATATCAAGTCAATATCATAATATCATTATTACAAAGTACATTACTCATATAATATGCCATTGGCAATATTATATCAAGACGGGCATTAAACCGTTATCGGATGCCTCTAAACCCTAATTCCATGAAGGATTAACGTCTAAAGTGAATGCACAAGCTACTAAAGCATATGTACAAGTAATATAATATCTTTCTTTTGAATATAAATCTCTTCAAGTCAAAGTACAAGTCTCTAAAAGCTCAATGTACAAAGTACATAAGCCATGATATCTAAAATTAGCCGTTTTACCTCCGTTTTCATTTAATTTCTTCACACCAATTGTGTACAAGCTAAATACACTCAATTCAGTTTATAAAACACTAATTTATTTTTTACATAAGTTTATACATCTTTTTGACTCAAAAACCCTAATTCAAAACACCTAACCCTATAACCAAGATTGTTCTAAACCATGACTCGTTTTCCTTATTTTTTTTCCATGATAAACTAAACCAACTCTCAAATAAGTTGGTAATAAGATAAATTACAACTTTCTTAATCATGTTTCCATCATCATTTCACATATTAAAAACAATGTACATGAAACAAAGTAGAAACCCATAATATGCCCTAATTGTAAATTTTGACCCGTTTACTAATTTTTCTACCCATTTTTTATCCCAAACCACCTATCAACTTTTTTGGGAAAAAAATTATATTACTTATTTTAGTGCTTAGGATCAGTAACCTATCATTCCTAATCAAATGTACACGAAATTCAAGCTTGAAAACCCTAATTAAGCCCTAATGTACCCGAAATCAAAAACCTTTGCAAAATGACCCATTTAAAATTAATTTTATTGAAACCAATGCTCCTGATGTCAAGAAAACTTACCTCCTCTACCTGCTTACAGCACCTCCTCTTTCAAATATCTTTCTTATATAGTATAAAATTGAATCACATGTCTTGTTTTCGTTTCTTATCCGCGACATGCAAAGGAGTATCCAACTCATTCTAGCTAGTTTCTAGCTTAACCAAAACATCCTATAGACACTCCTCATCACCCTCTAGACCTCCTACATGTCCTAACCAGATTACACAACCTCCCTTGGCCTCCAAGTTCAATTCGCCTATAAATAGGAACCATAACACTTCTTTTTTCTTCATCCCCATTCCTCATCTTTAAACCCTTACATAGAAAGCAATCCTTTACTCTAAGCAGACTCTAGAGGTCTTATAAGGCTAAAGTTCAGAAAGGAAGCAAAAGAAACCAAGAAATGAAAAAAAAAAAAAAAAAAAAGCCCTGGAGTCGTTATTCTAGGCGTACGAAGCTAAAAGTCCCGATTCTGACCCATTTCTAAGCTATAAGCTCAAGACCAAGTTACTATATGCTCTATTTATGTATTCCTACCTTATATTGTTCATTTGATCATGCTTAACAATCCATAATATACAAGCTTTGAAATCAAAAACCTATGTGTTTTACTTTTTGATCAAAAACCGTACACCCGAAACCCTAATTTCATGTTTTTACTTAATCTATGAGCTAAACTTGTAAACTATTGTTATAATCTATCCTAATAAGCTTATATAATGTTAAAATAAGTGCTTTGATAAGTCATGAAAGAATTTGAACTTAAAACCCGCGCGTTTTCATTTTAAACCTAATATGACCGTTTTGTTTCATAGTTAACGAATCATTAATTTAAATCTTGCGTTGTGTTAATTTCATAATTTAGTTTATTATAACTTATTAATATGTTCTAATGAAATGTTAATTAAGCTTGCATGGCATTTTGGACACGTTTTGTATTTTAATCAATGCTAGGGGGTATATATCGTAACTTTCGGTAACTTATAAACTGAATGGACTATAAAATTCATTTTATCAAAGTTATACTACGGGGGATCTATTATGTCCACTTTTCAAAGTCAAGGTTTACTTGGTATATTTTTAAAGTGAAGGGCCAAAGTCGTAAAAAATGCAAACTCCAAGGTATATTTTGCCACTTTTCATCCTAGGATCTAAAATGTAAACATTTTTGATAAAGTTTAAAATGTATTCAAAAAACGTTACAATACATAACTTTAATTTACACTTGACGTGCTTAAACATTTCCAGTTTATTGAGCAAAAACGCTTAAAACCAATTTATTTTGTATCACAATACTAGGGAGCTTTAGAATTATAGAGGTTTCATCTTGGTTATTGCGTTTTGACTGAGTTGTGGGGTTTTCGTTTTAAGTGCCCTACGCTCTCAAACGTTTTACTGTATGACCTTGAATTATGGATGTACGACGATGATACAACTCCATAAACATTTCAATCTAAGATGATTTTCATTATAATGTAAAAAACATATTAAATCAAACTATAGACTTGATATATTACCCCAGGTGCCTGTGATAAGCCGTTACTTTCGTTCCATTTACATTTGCTATCTAATTTCCCCTATACCATTTCAGGTGATTTCATAGCTCGCATTCAACTTTTTTTAAACCCGCGAGGTTGTACATGCTATAAACATGAATGCAATTATTTTATGTTTGTACTTTCTTTTTACTATTGCTATGTTAACAAAATGTTTTTGACTTTAAGTCCCACAAAATCTTGAACCGTTTAATTACTTCTGTAGTATGCGCGGATGTTGGTGACATAGATCTATTTGGGCTGGTCTCCCGTTGGTGTATCCAATTTACGATAACCAAATTGCACATTATTAGAAATCACGCGGGTATTTTGGCTAAGGTACCACGTAGGGGCAATAACGTATAACCATACCTAGCTTCGGTTTCATGTGCTATGGCAATATTAATTATGTTTTTCATAACGGGTGTATATCAATGATATCCCAATATCGCAATTTGCATTCAAATTTATATTACTTAACCTATGGATTTCATTAAACCTTTGCTGTTGACTGTTTAGCATGTTTTATCTCAGTGTACTAATGGCACGGAGTAGCGAGGACATGACGATGGAAAAACCGTTATCATTCAAACTTTATTGTATAGATTTTGGGAACCTCTCATTTGTAAAAACTCTGAAGAAATAATGAATGATAACTTATTTTCAAAAACGACTCTTTTTGATTCATTTTCTATGATTATGATTGTTGTACCTTGAAGTAATACCCCAGATTAGCTTCCGCTGCTATATGTAAAATGGGGTGTTACAAAATAGTTTTTATCCTACAACTTGTCATATATATGTAGAATGTTAAATGCTTAATTGTTATGTGCTAAAAAAATCTTAATTGCCATAAAAGGATGGACTTGCTACAAATTAACCACTAAAACAGAAACCCTCACACAAAATTTTAAGAAAAATCGATTTTTGGGAAATCTAAGAATTAGGAGCAGGCGGCCCCCTTAAATCATAAAGGGCGGTCCCCTTATCTTTAAGGGGACCGGCCTAGACAGTCACGGGTAAAACAGTATTTTCATCCTTGTTTGACCAAATACCTCTAGATTAGCTTATTATTTCCCTAAATTCAAAAACATTCTTGGGATTTGATCCTTTAAATGTTTCATTCTTCCTATTTAAACCCATTTCCTCCACTATAAATACATCCTCAACCATCATCATCACAATCATCCTCACCAATTACATCTCCTAACAAACCCACATCCAAACCATCAAGGGTAGCCAAAATGAGTGTGAAACCCATTTGGAGGAAGAACCTAAACCCTTATAACACATCCAATGAGCTCAATGTAAGTTCACCTACACCAATGCCAAAACCACTCACTCTTCATCATGAACCATCTCAAGAAAACAATCACCCTAATCATGCATCACCAAATCCTCACATTAAGGACACTCCCACATCACCATAAGTTGTCTCACATCCTCCATTTCCCATCTCACCCATCAATTCACATGTTACTCACACTCAAGTTCCACCTCAAAGTGATAACCAAACTCAACACACACCACCTCTATCTCCAAGTAGAGAAAGCCTAGTTTATGACATTAATCAACTACAAGACCTATCAAATCTCTTAGCCATGCATCTCTCACAACAACAAAACAACATTCTCTCATCACCTTACTCTCCAAACCTACCACACACCCTCAACATTAACCAAGTTGAAACCCATGTTGGGTATTGCCCTTGTTGCATCTTCACCCAAAAACAATTCCTTGCTTTAAGTAAGGATATCAATTGGATTGAATTCCTCCTTACTCGACCTCATCCACCACCTAGAGTTCAAACAGATTTCCATTTCACAACCGCCTCCGCTCCAAACTCTCCGACCAACTAATCTCATAATATGCCTTTAAATAATCGTCAACCCCTTTTGTGTCGCAAGCAAGTCAAAAATCCTTCTATGGCTATTTAGGAATTTTTTATGTATTAATATGCTTCTAAAGCATATTTGTTTTTCTTTATGTATGCTTGTGTGAAGTTCACACACATTGTCCTAAATGAATGAAATATCTTTTGCTTTGATGTTTGCTAGCACTTGTCATATTTTTCCTTCCTTCTTGTTACATGTTAGAAATATTTGTATTGTTCTAACTCGTTTTTATAGCCAAGAAACCATAGCTCGATTCCTTGATGCCCTCGAACGAGGGGGAGCACACATCAAGGGGGAGCATTTATTCCGTCGATTTTACTAGCAATTCTCGACGATGCCTTTTTGATTCTACAAAAAGGGGGAGAAATGACATAAAACTCACTAAATACTTGTTTAAAAATATTTTTTTTTTAGTTTTTTTTACATATAATGAGTTTTAAATTTTGTAATCATCAAAAAGGGGGAGATTGTTGATAGAAATAATGCCTAAAACATTATTAATATTTTTCACATCTTTACGTTTTGATAATCATAAAATATAAAAACGTTCAATGTAAAATTAAACATAAACAAGTAATTAGTAGTAGATTTTCATTTCAAAAATTATATCACTTAAATGTATGAATAAATAAATGCTTAATGCATTTTATGATCAAAGAAATTTTTTATTCAACCTCACACTTTTATAAAATGTTGTATACATTTTATATATAAATTACAAAACATTTTCTACAATTAAAAGAAATATTTTATTCAAAATAAACATTTTGAAATTCAAATTTTCGGACCTAAAACGGCTAGAAAGTTCCAGAAAAACCCCCCTACACAAAAGGACAAACTGGGGAGCGCCTAGTCTAGGGCGGCCCCCTTATCTTTAAAGGGACCGCCCACCTATTTAAGAGGACCGCCCATTGGTAGACGCTCCTCCAGAATGTCCTATAAATACTGGACCATTCCCCACTATTTTTTCACCTTTTGCACTCATTCTTTCTGATCAAAAACAGCCCACACATCTCATTAAAATCCTTTGATCATTTAATCATAAAGCTTTGTTTCCAAGTGATCCAAGCTCAAAATCCTAAGTCAAGAGAAGTATACTTCATACCATCTAGGAAGAAGATTATCTTTGTGTGTTGTTGCAATCTTATTGCATCCATATCACAACTTGTAAATCATTTATAAATCTTGTAAAGTTGTGTAGTTGTTAGATCTTGGTGATTGTTGTAAGTATAGTTGGATCTTGGTGATCTTTTCTTGTAGTGTTAGTTAAGTGTGATTATAGTAGTGGCTTGGTGAAGTAGTGGTGTGAAGAAAACTAAGGTGTGAAGAAGTTATGTAGTCGTGATCAAGTCGTGAAGCAAAGTTGTGTAGTGAAGTTGTGAAGTTGTGGTAGATTGGTTCTAGCTAAGATTAGAACTCGACATCTAGCTTAGTGTCGGAAATCAAGATAAGCGAAAGTTGTGTGGTTTTCTCCGCTATAAGGGAGCTTGTTGACATAGTGAAGAAAACTCTCGAGTTAGGTGCTCGAGGAGTGGAGTAGGGCGTAGAGGTGCTTCGTTGCCAAACCACTATAAATCCTCGCATTGTGGTTTGATTGTTCTTACTCTTATCTCTTGTCTTACATTATTTTTTCATACTATCCTATTAATTATTTAGATAAGTATATTGTTCATATTGTGCAAGTGTTGAATTCACATAAAGTTGAATTCACATACACACGATCTAATCATCCCATGTGCTTTGATACCAATTGTGGTATATCATATATCATAACACGGGTTCGATTCTTAGATTTGGCTAGTTTCTAGAGAGAGAAACTATATGTTTAAATGAAAATGTATAAAATGAACTAGCTTCCTCTTCCAAAGTTGGAAGAGGAATATATAGTACTTACAATAAATCAGGTATTAGTACCCGATTAATTACCGAAAGTCATACGTTAAACTATTAACTATGAGCTATTAACAAACAGTTAAATACACAGGGTGACCGAGTCTTTTTCTAAAATCCAACAATATCCCCCTAAGGGAGGTCACCCCTGAACATACTAGATTTGTTCACTTTAGTCTTTAGCTCGTATACATTTGATATCTTGTACATTCGGGGTAGTGATCTTTTGATTCATCTTTGACTTGTCTTTGATTGTGATCTTGAGCTTTCTTGAGATCATCACCCAAACATAATCTTACAACATCTTGTAATGGATTGCCATCTTGTGCACTTGTGAAGAAATACACGATATCAGAGTTTGCGGAAGCTTTGATACCTTTATGAGGTCTTTCATAACTTCATAATAAGTGTAGGGCGTGTCTGTGCATTCGGTTATTCACTTAACATCTCTGGTACTGGTAATTTCCATCTCCATCTCCATCTTTAAATTATCCTGTAATGAAACAGTTAGCAATAAAGA
>BQNB010124266.1:8877-19965 GCA_026074375.1 Tanacetum coccineum
CTCGTTTGCTTAATTTATCGTTGCATGCTTGTTTATGTTTATCAATTCATACTTGTTTACGTGCTTTTGTATGTGACCTAACATTCAACTGGATCTAGTGATACAGACCAAGTAATCTAGATGCCGGGATAGCTCTCCATATAGTTATTTATACATCTAAAACCATAGGATCAGAAATATTGTCCTTCTAAAATCGTGCCAAGGATACGCTTCTTGCTTAACTAGTTAACATAAACTGCCTTTAGTTTATTGAACATGTTGACTAGTAGGTGAGTCTAGATAATTCAACAAATAATGTTCTGATTCCATTGGATAGTTGGACAAGTGGACTACTAGAGTATAAATTGCCATTAACCAGTAAGTGGGTAAAGTCTCTATGAGCTAGGGTTTAACAAGATCACCATTGCTTTAATCCCTAAGATAGATTATAACCAGTAAGTGGGTAAAGTCTCTATGAGCTGGACGATGCATTATGGGCATTCAGAACCGCCTACAAAACGCCCACAGAATGCACCCTTTTTAGATTGGTTTATGGAGAAGCTTGTCACTTGCCTGTAGAGATCGAACATAAAGCATATTGGGTGCTAAAACAATGTAATATGGATCTCACATCAGCAACAAAAAACCGTTTCATGGAACTTAACAAATTGATGGAATTAAGAGATGGTGCATACGAGAACACCCGGATCTACAAGGAAAGAACTAAGAAATGGCATGACTCTAGGCTTCGAGGGGACAAATATTTCAAGGTAGGAGACTTGGTATTGCTATTTAACTCTAGATTCAAGATGCATCCAGGTATGCTCAAATCGAGGTGGTGCGGTCCAAATGTGGTAAAAACTGTGTATCCATATGGGACCGTGGAAATCATGGATAAAAACGGAGTCAGCTTCAAAGTCAATGGACAATGGTTAAAAAAGTACCACGAAAGACATATTGATACGGGAGATAAAGAAGTGGTAGAATTCGAAGAAGATACAACGTGAAGAGAAGCTGAAGAAAAGTCTAACTTAAAGACTTCGCTGTAAACAAAAGTGCTTCCCGGGAGACAACCCGGAATGTTATTTAATTTTATCGAGTCTGTCTTCCCAGACATCAATACGGCGTATCCGCTCCATACCATACGGCGTATTGATTGTCTGGACGTTATCAGTCTTTACTTTTTATGCACTTTAAAAACATTATTGTCAGTTCTGGCAATACGGCGTATTCATGCACATGATACGGCGTATTCACCAAAACTGACCCGTATTTAGTTTGTTTAGTTTAGTTTAAATTAACCGTAGGTACCAAGATAGGAATACACGTTTTTTTATTACATTTTTACACAGGACCTCGTGAAAGAAATATCGACGAATATTGGTGGAGAATTTACAAATCTGGAGATCTTGAAGTGTTGGAGTCTTGAAACCTCAAGACGGCTGTTCAACACGAATTCTTGCTCAATAAATCAACATGGAGAATCTACCGAGCAAATATCAGGGGAGTTTCTCATTCTAATTCTTTTTAATTCCCGTATTTAATGTTTTATCTATACAACGAGGACGTTGTATAATTCAAGTGGGGGGATGGAATTAGAATGTTTACTTGTCCTAATTTTCACACTAAAATGCTTAAATTATGCTCAAATTTAAAAAATTTTCAAGCATACTTTTGTGAAATTACTTGATACATAACCCGCACACAATAACCCTTGTTAGATATTGTGAGGATTTAACCTTATCCGTTTCTAAATGTTTACCCAAATTCCACAAAATATGAGTGTGCCGGTGATGTAGTAGACTTTAGAACTTGGCTTGGTATATCACTCGAGACCGCAATGATGAGTACTATGGATTTAGATGGAGTAACTTGTTTAAATTGGTAAATTTTAGGATTACACCCAAATCGCCTTTACATGTTGCTTATTAACTAACTACACTGGTTAGTTAACCCCTGTATAAACCCTTTGTTTACTCTCACTTTAAGAGTAAGATACCCCTAGAACAACCCGTGAACCAATACCTTTAGGAACTGCAGCCAATTGATCGTTTACACGCTTTTACACCTTAGCCTACCCTGTTAGATTAAGTTTATTTATCAGTTGCTAGTTGCTTAAAGTGTAAAGTTTGTATTTCCCGAGTCTTGTGTCATTTTCTATCTTGTACTATTGAAAGAAATTGCCACATCGCAAATGGGAATGATATTATAGTCAACAACTCATGTATTTTTTACTAACCAACGCAATAAAATGGTACGTCCAAAGAATGAAGAAATTATCGAAGGAATTATCCGATTTATTATGATCGTGAAATGGTGAAAAATTACACCGAGTTTGTTTACAAAAAAAAGAAGAAAAAAATGAAAAAATTAGAAAAATCGCAACAATAAGAGAAAGGAAAGTTTGAAAATAATCGTGTTTCCGCACTACGAAGGAATTACACAAAGATCGATTATTCGTTTGATACAAATCGACGATGTAAAAGTATTGTACTCAAAGTGGAAGATATCTCCACTTACCATGTAAAGTAATAGTAAAGTATGGGATGCTTAGGGAAGTTGACCGTTACGGGAACAGCCAACTTAGATGTTTTTTTTTATCTATGAATCAGACGTTGTAAATATCCCGTGTCTTTATCATGGTAACGGTCGGGAAAAAGTGTCTAGCAACTTGTATCTTAGTCTTAATCTATTTGTTTCGTGATTTTTATTTAACAACAATTTACTTCTCTTTCCTAATGACTAGCCACTGGTTTTACGCGAATGAGGATTTGTACGAGCGTGCATGTCTATTCTGTCGTTACGGCCATGTATGCATGTCTCAGCAGCCTTGTTGGTTTACGACTTTTGGTGAAAGTTAGAAGGTCCTGTTAATACAAATAATGTCTAAAAACGTTATTTATATTTTTCGACCTCTCAACGTTTTGATAATAACAAAATGTAAAAACGTTTACGATAAAATTAAACGTTTACAAATTATTAATCGTAAAATTCCATTTCTAAGATTAGTAATCACTTAAGGTATGAACAAACAAATCATTAAGCATGATTAGTGATCAAGAAAATATTTTTCTTTTATCCATTACATTTTTACAAAAGAATTTCACAAAATTAATTATACAAAATATTTTCTAATTAAAAGAAAAGTTTTATTAAAAACTTAAAATTTGAAATTCAAATTTTCCCCCTAAAACGGAAGCTTCTATACCAGATACAACATTCCCCACAAAAAGACAAAAAAGGAGCGTAGTCTACTGGCGGCCCCCTTATAGGCCTGGCGGCCCCCTTATATATCTGGGACCGCCAGGACCGCCGCCAGTGACCGTTGGATTTTCCTGCCTATAAATACTGCTCCATTCCTTGCAGAAAATCAGACCTCTTTGCACGAATTTTCTCACACTTCTTTCTCTCTCTAAAAACCTTCTTTCTCTCACTAAATATCTTGATCACTAACATCTCTTGATCTTGTTTCAAGTGATCTAATCTCTTCTTCTCATCTCTTCCCTCTCATTCAAGTGCAAGAGAAGAACACTCGTATTCGTCAAGAAATGAAGTGTTGATTAGTGATCTCTCCTCTTTTCTTCTAAGTACCAAATCTCTATTGTAATTATCTTGTGTATTTTGTTGAATTCGATTTTGTGTAAATTCCCCGATAGTGTAGATCTAGAGAATCGTGTATGATTGTGAAGTGGTAGATGATCTAGCTAAGATTAGGCTCGACATTTAGCTAGTGTCGGAAATATTGTAAGCGACTGTAAACGGTTTTCTCCACCCTGCAGAACAACTAATGACATAGTGAAATCTCGAGTAGGATACTCGGGGAGTGGAGTAGGGCGAAGAAGAGCTTCGTAGCCGAACCACTATATATCTTGGTGTCTTGGTTTGATTGTTCCCTTATTTCATCTCCTTATATTGTTTGATATTTACTTATTAGTTTAGATATTTACCTTGTTGATTCATATTGTTGGTTGGTTAAACATACTACTCGAATCTAAATATTTTGAAAGCTAATTTTTAAAATTAAAAACGAACCAGTAAACTATTCAACCTCCCTTCTAGTTTCCACAATTGGTATGAGGAGCAAGTCACTCACTATTATAAAATTTTACTGTATTTTAAAGCTTAGGATCGATCTATGTATTCCTAAAAAATATCTAGAAGGGCAAATCAATGCCAAAGCCCACGACTCTCACACACCCTCTTTGAAAGTATAGTTTTATTATTGGAAAATAGATCGAACATATTTAAATCAAAAGATCTG
Source organism: Tanacetum coccineum (assembly GCA_026074375.1). Lineage (NCBI taxonomy): Eukaryota > Viridiplantae > Streptophyta > Magnoliopsida > Asterales > Asteraceae > Tanacetum > Tanacetum coccineum. The sequence goes on from BQNB010124266.1 coordinate 13,118, forward strand.
GATCTTGGTAAGTTATTACCTACGTGATTTTCAACCTATTGAACAAAATCCAAGAACCAAATTAGATAGGATATCCTTTTCGAAAAACAAAGTGGTGATTCTAAAAATAAACTTGCGAAAAATAACAAGCTAAAATGGTTATTTACAACGCTTTCCTAGAAAAGAATATGAAAGAATTTTCATCTTAATACTGCAAAAGAAATTGAAAACATGTTTAATCACCCACCAAAGGTAATAGTCAAGCTCAAAAAGATAATAAGATCGACATTTTGGTGCAACCATATAACATATTCGTCATTTCAAAGACGAATCTATAGATAGTGCTTTTGCTAGATTTAATACTATTATTACTAGTCCTAAAAGCTCCTTGATGAAGGTTTATTCGTAGCAAGACAATGTTAGGAATTTCTTAGGGCTCTACATCCTAATTGGAGAGCAATAGTCCACGCAATGAAGAGTCGAAAGACTTAACGTCACTATCTCTTGATGAACTTATCGGGAACCTTAAAGTTCACGAAATGATCATTAAGAAAGATTCCGAAATAGTCAAAGCAAAAGTTGAAAGAAAATCTCTGCTTTAAAGGCTAAAAAAGAATCTAGTGATGAAGAGTGTTCGAACTTCGGAAGTGAAGACGAAGAATACGCCATGGCGGTAAGAGACTTCAAGAAGTTCTTCAAGAGAAGAGGTAGATTCGTGAGACAACCTCGGAATGACAAAAAGACGTTTCAAAAAAGTCGAGACGACAAAAACGGTAAAAGTGATAGAAAATGCTTTAGATGCGGCGACCCAAATCATCTTATTGGAGAATGGTCCAAAAACCTACCGAAAGACAATAACAAAGAGCATTTGATAGAGGTTTTTTTTTTTTTTTTTATTTTTTTTTTTTTTTTTTTTTTTTTTTTTTTTTTTTTTTTTTTTTGTTTTTTTTTTTTTGTTTTTTTTTTTTTTTTTTTTTGTTTTTTTTTTTTTTTTTTTTTTTTTTTTTTTTTTTTTTTTTTTTTTTTTTTTTTTTTTTTTTTTTTTTTTTTTTTTTTTTTTCATTAGAGTGATAGCGGTGAAGAAGATGATGAGAAAGTCAATAACGAAACGTGTCTAGTAGCTCAAGCATCAAGTGAGGTATGTCAGATTCCCCCCCCCTCCCTCCTTCTTAGTGACGAGAACTCGTCAATAGATGAACTTTGTGCTAGATAAATAAATATGAATAAACTGTGCCAAAATGATTTTAAAGATAATCACTAAAAACAAAAGATTAAAAGCCACTAGAAATAATTTAGAAAAATAACTTAGTGTTCAAAAGGAAAAAGTGTCTACACTCAAGAAAAACAAGGGAGTTGATCTCGAATGTGAAAAGTGTCATATGCTTAAAATTGAGAATGAAAAACTGTTAGGATTCTAGATTTGATGAGACAAAATAAATAAAAGAATGAAACATAAGGACTAAATCTAGCAGATTGGAATTCTACAAGCTGGTGGAGAATTATGGAAGATTTTGGCCCAAGATATCCAAATGAAGAATCTCCTAAAAGATAAAGATAACATAAGATATTTCTTAATGTTTAAAAGATTTACTTGTTTATATCTTTATGTTAACTTCCTTTGTAAATTCCATGTCTCTCTATAAAAGAGATCATAACACAAAGTTTTTAGCATCCAAAAAGTGTATGTGTACAAAAGAAAAATTAGACGTCAAATTGGTGATGTAGCCACAATTTAATCAAGTTTTCCATGATCCCTGTTACTGTTAGAGATAAGTAACTATATTATTCTGATCAAATAATTGAGGCTTGGTGGAAACGTTTAATGATAAAACCTTGTTTGATAATATATTTACTTTTATTATTCTGCTGCATATTTATATTATCTGTAAAACATATCCTAGATGGGCTTAAACGATCTCACAATTGGTATCAGAGCCATGGGGGCTCTTGATCTAGAATCTACAAGGTGTTTCATGATCGAATTTATGAAGAAATGTGTTTTCCATTCTCACATCCCAAACAATTGCATCAAATGCAAGGGATGCTTGGCACTAATAACTTTGGACCCATGAGATATTGGGGACCAAATTTTTGAGTTATTGTCTTATATAAATAGATATACCTTGGAGTCGATTTGAGCCCGACGAATGATTCAGGATAGCGGATGTTCAAACTATACGGGCAACCGAAACTCTTCTCCACTTACAAGGCATAGAATAGGAGGATAAATGTTATTTTGGTAGTAATCTCGCGGTAACATCATTGGGAAAAATGTACGATTTTCTAATGACTCACTTAAAATAATAATGTAAACATGTTGATAATCTAGGATTCAACTTTCTAAGTATATGAAAAATAATGTTGATAATAATTTAGAGTAACTTTTCTGAACATGATAGTGAAATCAACTAAGGACGGTAAAGTGATAGGTAAGTATAAGGAAGAAGACATATATGTGATGAAATTAGGAAACAAGCTAAGTAACCAAATTTGTCTAGCCAACGATTAATGAAAATTCCAATTTGTGCATAGGAGATTAGGTCACTCAAATATGCGTCTCAATTCAATCGTGAGCTTCTCAGGCATTAGTTAGGAACCTACATAAGCTTAAGTGAATCAACATTTTGTATCTTACAAAATTGGAAAACAGCATTACGCTAGTCACAAAGCTAAGAATGTAGTCTCAACGACTAAATGCTTAGAACTTCTCCATATGGATCTTTTTGGTCCATCCGCCGTACGGAGCTACGGAGGAAATCGTTACACCCTAGTCATAGTAGATGACTACTCTAGGTATACTTGGACTAGATTTCTTAAGAATAAAACCGAAGCTTTCGATCAATTCGAAATATTTAGTAAGAAAATCCAAAATCAATTAGGATGTACAATAGTGTCAATAAGAACCGACCACGATAGAGAATTTGATAATGAAGTGCAATTTGGAGAGTTTTGTAATGCCAATGGTATTACTCACAACTTCTTGGCTTCACGCGTTCCTTAATCAAATGGCGTGGTTGAAAGGAAAAATAGGACACTTCAAGAAATGAGTAGAACAATGTTGAACGAGCAATCGTTACCACAAAAGTTTTGGTGTAACGCCGTAGATACTTCAACATATATTCTCAACCGAATCCTAATTAGAACCATCCTAGGAAAAACACCTTATGAAATCTTGAGAGGTAGGAAACCAGTCCTTGACTATTTTAGAGTGTTTGGAAGCAAGTGCTTCATTCTAAACACTAAAGACTACCTTACCAAGTTTGACCCAAAGTCTTACGAAGGTGTCTTTCTAGGTTACTCCCAAAATAGTAAAGCCTATATCATTCTTAATAAACACACTAGGAAAATCGAAGAATCACTCAACGTGACATTCGATGAAACTCCTCCACCCTCTAAGACATCACCCTTGGTGGACGATGACTTAGATGAAGAAGCTACTATTAGGAATTCGAAAAAAAAAAACCTAGAAAATGTTGTTGAGGATGAAACTTTAGAGATTGACGAAATAGTCAATATTAAGGAATCTAGGAACCATCCCTTAGAAAATGTCATAGGAAACCTCAACCAAAGAACCCTTAGATCACAAGCCCAAAACCAAAGTAACTTTTATTGTTTTATCTCTACCATAGAACCTAAGAATGTGAATGAAGCCTTAGGAGATAAAAGTTGGATAGTCGCCATGCAAGAAGAATTAAATCAATTCATTGCTAATGACGTTTGGGAGTTAGTTCCACAACCTAAGAATATGACAATTATAGGAACTAAGTGGGTGTTTAGAAATAAGTTAGACGAGAACGGTGTTGTTTCTCGAAATAAGGCTAGATTAGTTGCTCAAGGATACAACCAACAAGAGGGCATCGATTATGATGAAACTTATGCCCCGGTTGCTAGACTTGAGTCTATTAGGATATTATTAGCTTATGCTTGCGCCTTAGATTTTAAATTACTTCAAATGGATGTAAAAAGGTGCCATCCTGAATGTTTATCAATAGAGGAGGTATATGTGGCACAACCTCCCGGGATCATTGATTTCAAAAAACTAGATCCATGTTTATAAATTAAATTAAAGCTTTATATGTCTTAAACAAGAATCCAAAGCTTGTATGATAGATTAAAAGTTTTTCTTATTAAACATGAATATACATGGGAATGGTAGATAACACTCTTTTTACTAAGAAGAAAAGTTCAAATCTCATCATTGTTCAAATATATGTCGATGACATTATATTCGGTTCGACTTGTCAAGACATGTGTGATGAATTTTCCAAAATCATGCATGACGAGTTCGAGATGAGCATGATGATGAACTTACGTCTTCCTTGGATTGCAAATTAAACAAATGGAAGACGATATATTCTCTAATCAATCTAAGTACATTAAAGAAATGCTTAAGAAATTTGGTCTAGAAGACTCTAAACCAATGAAAACCCTTTGTGCCCGCTTTCAAGAGGCTCCTAAAACCTCTCACCTTGAAGCGGTTAAACGCATCTTCCGATACATAAAAGGCACTACGCACTTAGGATTATGGTATCCTAAGGGGACCGGAATAGAAACCATAGTATATGCTGACTCTGATCATGCGGTAGATTATGTGAACCGAAAGAGCACTAGAGGTATTTGTACGTTCGTGGGATGTTGTTTGACATCTTGGTTCTCGAAGAAACAAACCGCTCTTGCTATATCCACTACCAAAGCCAAATACGTAAGCGCCGGAAAGGCATGTCAACAAGCACTATAGATGAAACAAGCTCTTATCGACTACGACATACGACTCGATGACATTCCCATCATGTGCGACAACAAAGGCGTGATAGACCTTCGCAAAAACCCGGTGCAAAATTCTTGTACCAAACACATCAAAATACATCACCACTTTCTTCGTGATAATGTCCAGAAATGACATATCTCAATCGAAAAAGTGCCGTCCGTCGACAACATCGCCGAAATACTTACTAAACCCCTTAAACGTGAATCATTTAACTATCTACGTCTTGGTTTAGGAATGATGGAACACATTCCATAAACATTATGTGTCTGCTTCTCCTTTTTCTAGTTTCGATTCTAGTCCGTGTTCCACTCCGTGTCGTGACAACTTGAATACTTTATCCGAAGTACTTTAAGCATTTTTAATTCGCGAAATGCAAATTAAAATGTCACTCCTCTTTGTTAAATTTTCCTCAAAAACTCAAATCAAAAACCCTTTACTGAGGGCGGCCCCCATATAGGCGGCCCCCAATATAATTGGGACCGCCAGGAGATATGGGACCGCCATCAGCAGACCATAATATGGAATACTTAAACAAAAATATTCAAAACACAAAAACAAACACTCCTTTATCTGCTGCCATTGGCGAACATGCACAAAAACCCACCAAAACTCAAATCCAACCATTAAAACATCAATTGAAGATCAAATCAACACTAATAATCAATCCTAACATCACAATGATCATCAATTGTAAGTCATTTCATCTATTTTCTTTCAATTTGATTCTAGGGTTCATGATGAACACAAAAATTGAAATTAGGGATTTTTTATTTTTCTTTCAATTTTGTACAATTAAGACTACTAGTATATAATGTACAACAAATATGCTTCCCGTAGACATAGGATTTGCATACATTAGTAAGATTAAATGAAAAATTGATTTTGAACCAAAACCCTAATTTTATTTTCAAATCACTCACCTTAGGAACATAATAAAATTATTGTTATGCATTGTTAATCCAATCCAAAAACGTTTTCAAACACATGCATAATGATCTCATGAAAAAATTTCGAGATACATAATTCATATGTATTTTTTAACTTGTTTGGTTGAGCAAAATCAAACTAAGGAGCGTTTGGGTTAACTCTTAGGATGTTATATTTAGGTCGAGTTAATCGTTACTCTACATTTGTTGCATATAGACACACACTAGGCATGAAATCAAAACTTCAATACAAGCATAAGACATTAAAATATGATTGTGTTTGTCTCATTTTAGATAACAATGCCTCGAAAAACCAGACAAACAGTTTTTCCAAACATAATCCTTTCAACTTTGCCTTTGGCACTCAAAATGACTCACCATTTCTTCCTGCATCATCATGTCACATGATGTATTGCATCTTAACAAGTACTCCTTTCAACTTTGCCTACTTTCTAACCAAACGAGTTGAAAAGATTAAAAATCAACCGAATTCTCCAATGCCATATGGAATGATTCTAAATTGTCTATATGAGCATATCATCAAAATTAATCCTCATCTACGAAAATCGAAATACAAATCATACTGGCCATCCATGAAACCATGGGTTCATCCTACTCATCTTAAATCAATTAACTACATATCATCTGAAGAAATTTCAAGTGTTGACTCAAATGATGGTTGAAATATTCCTCTAGAATTATTGCTAGGGATACGTACTATTATTATTACTATGTAATACTATCTTAACCTCTATCATGGATAATCAAGTACGTGTATAATGTGTCTACATTATTATTTAATGGTTGCTATGTGACATTTAGTAGACATTTTAGTCATTTATATGCTTCATCTTGAGCACATTACATGACTTATTCTCTCCTTTAGATGTATTATGTAATTCTTGAAGTAATGGAAATGCCATAATCGCCCTTCTAATTCTTATTAACCACTCTAAAAAAATTAAAACTTCTGAAAAATTTCGCGAATCTCCAGAAAATGGTCCCCTTAAATATAGGGCGGCTCCCTAATTTATATGGGACCGCCATTGATATAAGGGACCGCCATCAGGAAACCACAAAATTTTCTTGTCCTCTCTTTTTTTGCAACTCTGACCCTATTCTACTTAGGTCTAACCATTCTTTCCTTTCTATACAAAACACTTCCTAGAATATTC
>BQNB010124267.1:9098-19965 GCA_026074375.1 Tanacetum coccineum
TGTATCTAGCGCTGTGTATTATGAAGTAGCACCCCAAGTGGTATTCCGCTGCGTTGTCGTATTTTTGGGGGTGTTACATTTTATAACTTATATTGTGTTCGTACAATCGCACAAGCCACAACAACAAACAACCCATACTATGGGTCCCAAAGGATAACTTTTAAAAAAGAACCATGAGTTCGAGTAAACAAAATTTGCCAATGCACACTTCACAACATCCCCAAAGGACTGCTTGACCTCTTGAGATTCCAAAGTGCTCATGGCAGCAAGGCGCAGACCATGGCTTATGAGCCACCTGCGCTCAGCAATAGCGGACATAGAAGCTAAAATTACTTACTTGGGGGGAGGAGTCTCAGTCACCTCCTTGGCAGCAAGCGTGGGTGGCGCATCCAGGGTTTCCTCCTCAGTCGATGTACTCAAACCTAGACTGACATGACGCACCCTCTTTGACGTGCCCGCGCCGTCATCACTGGTGGCCCTCTTGCGTTTCAACCCAGAGTCAACTTCTCCAGCCTCGCTTTCAGCCCCTGCGACATCGGCATCCTCTGAAGAACCAACGCTTGTTGCGTCTAGCCTGGGGGGCTCCGCAGTTGCACCTGGTACACTGCGCAGTGGTGTGGGTGCTAATACATCAGTACTCTCAGCCTCTGGTTGCTCCAGCACAAGTTCCATTGTGCGCCCGGCGGTACTTTCCAACAGCGGCTCCTCACCATCTCTTAAAGGGCGCACCCCCTCGGTCACCAGCTTGGGCTTACTCAAATGAACCACGCTAAACAAATCCATTTCTGCGCAACACAAAACGAAAACAAAAAACAAATGGTTACATAAGCTTAAATAAGAAAGAGCGCTTACACTACTGAACGAGGGAGAAGGAAGGACAAGCACCCACCCCGGCCGTCATCGCCTATAAACGTCGGCACTTCCTCGGGGCTTTGGAAATAATTACGACTAATGCCCATGTGGCATAGAAAGGCTTCCGAGTATGCGTTGATAGGGATACGGTTCTCATTTATAAGTTCCGCATCCTCCATACTATACGACCCGGGGGGTGGACGCTCATCCCTCGGCAATGACCCCTGAGTATAGAATGCGAAGTCCCAGGGAACCAACGCATCATCTACCCAGAATGGGATGTAATACTCAGATGTGAACGCCCGGCGCGCTTGGAAAACGCCCGGCGCGCTTGGAAAATGATACCCATCCGTTTGACCAAGCGGTGTGATAGAAGGCGCGGAACAAATGGACCGTGGGATTAATTGCCAATAGGCGGCAATTAACCTCGAAATTGGTTATTTTTGCCGCGCCTATGCAGTGCAATTGGGAAATATGAAGACGATAATAATTCAGGACGTTGCACATAAACAATGAAAGGGGTACACGTTGATTGGCAAATTCAAAGAACCGTGTCGCGCGTATTACCTGTGTCTGATTTTTGATGATCAATGGAAGCTTTATCAATGGTGGTGGAAGAGATTTTTTTTTACTGTGGCAATAACAGTGAAATGGAGGCGAACCCTTATATAGGGCAAGTTGTTACCGACACGACGCCGGATGAGGAACACGTGTCCCCCACTTGTCCTAATTCTCAAGATCTTAGGGTTTATGAATGGAATAAATAACCCAGAACTTATCAAAAGGTTGAATGATAGGGACTCCGTACAAACACCGGTATACTTCGTAAGTAAAGCACTCAAGGAAACGGAGATCAACTATAGCGCAATGGAAAAGCTGATCCTGGCGTTAGTATTTGCCGCCAAAAGACTGCGCAGATATTTTCAAGCGCACCTAATAGTGGTAATCACAGATAAACCCATCAAACAGGTTATCTCTAAACCTGATGCGTCGGGGCAATTGTAAAAGTGGAGCGTGTTGCTAGGGGAGCATAACATCTCTTATAGACCACGCACCGTAGTGAAAGGACAGATTCTGGCGGATTTTCTCATCGAAAAACCAGAAACCGATGCTGTCCTCCCCCAGAGCGAAGTAAAACTCCAAGACCCATGGATCTTATTCACGGATGGATCGTCATGCGTGGACGGGTCGGGTGCAGGCCTTATCCTCACTAACCCGGAAGGAATGGAATTCACTTACGCACTGCGCTTTGAATTCTCAGCCACGAACAACGAGGCGGAGTACGAAGCCCTCATTGCGGGACTACGCATTGCAGCTCGAATGGGTGTACGTAACCTAGAAGCAAATGTGGACTCCCGTTTAGTAGCCAACCATGTGTTGGGCGAATATGTGGCTAAAGAAGACAACATGATTCAATACCTCGACAAGACCAAGTCACTAATCCAGAGCTTTGATAGATTCACCATTAGGCAAGTTCCTAGAGGTGACAACAAAAAAGCGGATGCCTTAAGTAAGATCGCATCCACAAGCTTCGCGCACCTATCAAAGCAGGTGTTGGTCGAAATCTTGAAGAACAAATCCATCGCGGAGATGGAGATATCCACGGTGATAGAAGAGCAGGATCCTACGTGGATGACCCCTATCATCGAATTCATAAGCAAGGGCACGCTCCCTCATGAACAAAAGGATGCCCGGCGAATACGCCGCACGGCGCAGAGATTCGAACTTCGAAATGGTGTCCTCTATCGACGTTCGTTCCTACAACCATGGCTCCGATGCGTCGGACCTATTCAGGCAGACTATGTGCTCCGCGAGATTCATGCGGGTTCATGCAGTATGCACTCAGGACCACGATCTGTAGTAGCAAGAGCCTTACGGTCTGGGTACTACTGGCCCACCATGCACCGCGACGCGCGCGACATGATAAAGAAATGCAATGATTGCCAAGTACATAGACCAATCCCGCGCCAACCACAACAGGAGCTAACACCCATCACCTCACCATGGCCATTCCACAAGTGGGGTATCGACATCGCTGGTCCCTTCCCTGTTGCAGCGGGAGGATTGAAATTCCTTATCGTGGCTATAGACTACTTTACTAAATGGATCGAGGCGAAAGCGGTCGCCACAATCACAGGGAATCAGGTAAAACGATTTGTTTGGGATAACATTGTGTGCCGTTTTGGATTACCTGGAGAAATAGTTTCGGACAATGGGAAACAATTCTGTGATAACCCGTTCAAAGACTGGTGCGCGAGATTAAGCATTACACAGCGTTTTGCGTCGGTTAAACACCCACAGACCAATGGTTTGGTTGAGCGCGCAAATCGAAGTCTAGGCGAAGGAATCAAAGCGCGCCTGGATAGACATAAAGGCAGGTGGGTAGAGGAATTGTCACATGTCTTGTGGGCACATCGCACAACAATAAAAGTTAGCACAGGGGACACTCCCTTCTCTCTTGTCTATGGGACGGAAGCCGTTATACCAGCCGAAATCGGAATGCCAACTATTCGTACCGCGGAGGTCAATATCGCAACCAATGACGACGAGCGACGTATAGACTTGGACATATTGGAGGAAAGGCGCGAACAAGCAGCCATACGTGAGGAAAAAGCAAAGTTAAAAATGAAGGGATACTATGACGCTAAAGTTCGAGGAGTCTCATTTAGACCAGGAGACTTCGTGTATCGTGCTAACGACGCAAGCCACGCGGAAGACACAGGAAAGCTGGGACCAAAGTGGGAAGGACCCTACGAGGTTACGGAAGCACTTGGAAAAGGAGCATACAAGCTGCGTGACATGGATGGGCGTGAGTTGCCCCGCACGTGGAATATCTGCAATCTCAAGAAATGCTATCTTTAGGGAAGTGCTCACTGGGTATATGCGTACTTATGTTTTTTTTTAAAGACAAATGTTTTTTATTTTTTGCAAGTATTAATTAAATGTCGCGGTTTCTAGCTAACTCCGCGACACAATTCACTTTACATGCTTATTGTGAGTATCTATTTATGTATCAATATTGTTGTTACATTATTCTGTGCCTACGCGGCGTGCATGCACCTAATACCCCACGATGGGAAAAGGATGAGTAAACCTACTAAATGACTCGTTGAGTAAGAGGGTTGCAAACCCATCAACATTGGATCATGAATCCTTGTTAAACACCTTTCTCTCAAGACGTTGGAGTAAGTTTAAATGCGCATTCCACGATGGATGCGCAGCAGCGCACACGGTGCACGTTTAACAAATTAGGAGTCAAAACTTTTGACTTCTTGATATGGTATTAGCGGTACGCCGCATGTAATTGTAATGTCAACCCATACATGTAAACTTAGCATATTTTGCAGTCATGAACTTTGTAATGACTATGTTCACAACAATTTGACAAATAGCACATCACAAACAAGTCTTTCATGCAAAGGCAACTAATTGTGCACAAACATATTGTCAACTTTTATAACTTATATTGTGTGCGTACAATCGCACAAAGCAACAAACAACAAAACAAACCTCTTTAATAAGGGTCCACCAAAGGATAACTTTTACAAAAGAACCATGAGTTTGATTAAACAAAATTTGCCAACATACACAAAAATGATAAGTTTGCACAAGGAAGAAAGCCTAGATGCTGTGACAACGACTTTGCTCTGAACTGCCAACTTGGTACGCAGCATCTCCAGCCTCCTCAAGCTTCCCCAGAAGTTCACTATCTTTAGGTGACACAGTCGCCACGCTAACTGGTACTCCATCAGAACGGGGGATGTGCGCTGCACCAACACCGCATAATATTGCCTTGCCCTTCACCCCCTTCTTCTTAGCAAGCCTTATGGCGTGGGCCTCTAAAGACTCCTTCAACGGAATCTCCTTCTCAAGTGCAAAAGGATTAAGGATGTCACGCGGACAGGCAAAGATAGGAACCTGCAGTTGCGCCACGTCCGGCTTGAGAAAGTAATCAGGCTGGGCCTCAGCGCCCTCGGTGGCATCGCCTTAGCCAAGGTTAACCCGCCATTATCACTATATGGGGTAATCCTAGTCCTCGCTCCAGCTGTTGAATATGTGGCAGCACTCTAACATTTCATCTTCTCCATCGCAGCAACAAGATCCTCATTTAAATAAATTATGCATTATCATTATATCCAGGTACCTGTGCGGCAGGCACTGTCAGCAACTTCTTTTCATGCAGTTCCTCCACCGCTTCCGCCTTACCACGTGCCAATGCACACTTCACAACTCACCCAAAGGACTTGCTTGACTCCTAAGATTTCCAAAGTGCTCATGGCAGCAAGGCGCAGCCCATGGCTTATGAGCCACCTGCGCTCAGCAATGGCGGACAACATGTGAGGATAAAGCTCCTCATCATACTCGATACTGAGTTTGCGTAACTTCTCCTCCTGCTTCTCCAACAGCCCCTCCACTCTCTGGCGAAACTCATCCAGCCCAGCAAAATGGTTGTTCTTACCCCCCTCCAAATACTTTACAGCCCAGTGACATATTACCTTGTAATCGCAGCAATTCGAGCGCTCTTGCTCTACTTACAAGCAGTGCCATTTTCCTCGGTATAGCTTTCTGTGCATAGACTCGAAGACTCTGCCTCAGCCTGCGCATCTGCCAACTGTGTCTTCAGCAGCAGAATCTCTTCATCCTTCTGTACACTCTGGCTGCGTTCACTAGAAAACCTTGCTCTCAGCTGCGCCACCAGCGCGGCTTGCTGCGCAGTGACCATATCAAACTCCTCCATAAGCTGATCCACTGGCATACCCTCAAACGCCTTGGGACCTGTCTCCCGATCCCTCCTTGATATGTCATCAGCAGTCGAGGGACTAGTCTGGGGTGGGGACTGTACAGCATGCGTCACCGGCGCAGAGGAATCGCTAGTATCCTCGACACTGTGCACAAATAGCAAACAACCAACCAATAATGAGGATTACACATTACTTTATTATGATTGCGTACCATAAACACTATTACTGGACGGACATAGAGGCTAAATTACTTACTTGGGGGGAGGAGTCTCGGTCACCTCCTTAGCAGCAAGCGTGGGTGGCGCATCCGGAGTTTCCTCCTCAGTCGATGTACTCAAACCTAGACTGACATGACGCACCCTCTTTGACGTGCCCGCGCCGTCATCACTGGTGGCCCTCTTGCGTTTCAACCCAGAGTCAACTTCTCCAGCCTCACTTTCAGCCCCTGCGACATTAGCATCCTCTGAAGAACCAACGCTTGTTGCGTCTAGCCTGGGGGGCTCCACAGTTGGACCTGGTACACTGCGCAATGGTGTGGGTGCTAATACATCAGTACTCTCAACCTCTGGTTGCTCCAGCACAAGTTCCATTGTGCGCCCTGCGGTACTTTCCAACAGCGGCTCCTCACCATCTCTTAAAGGGCGCACCCCCTCGGTCACCAGCTTGGGCTTACTCAAATGAACCACGCTAAACAAATCCATTTCTGCGCAACACAAAACGAAAACAAAAAACAAATGGTTACATAAGCTTAAATAAGAAAGAGCGCTTACACTACTAAGCGAGGGAGAAGGAAGGACAAGCACCCACCCTGGCCGTCATCGCCTATCAGTGTTGTAAAAAGCGGTCTAGGCGGCCGCCTAGGCGGCGCCTAGGCGCTAGGCGGCCACAAACCGCCTTGATTTATTCTAGGCGGCCAAAAAAGCGGTCAACGACGGTCAACACGGCGGTCAACGGTGGTCAACGCCGGTCAGCGGCGGTCAACTCGATTTTTAAAATTTTAAATTAGGTTTTTTCATTAAATTGGTCAGATATTGTTTTTAAATGGTGTTTAAGAATAAAATTTGTGATGTAATTATTGTAGATGAGAAGAAAAGAAATAGAAATATGAGATTTTACTTAGAAAAAACCTTAATTTAACTAATTTAAAGCCTTAATTTACATTTAAAGCCCAATATCCAATCTTTTGTAGACCTACTTACCTATTTGTGCTAAAAAATTTCAAATATACATATAATTTTAAAAAATTTATATAGAAAAGTTCAATCCGCCTAGGCCCCGCCTCGACCGATTACTAGCTAGGCGGTGGTCGACCGCCCGACTAGCGCCTAGCGCTTTTTGCAACCTTGTCGCCTATAAACGTCGGCACTTCCTCGGGGCTTTGGAAATAATTACGACTAATGCCCATGTGGCATAGAAAGGCTTCCGAGTATGCGTTGATAGGGATACGGTTCTCATTTATAAGTTCCGCATCCTCCATACTATACGACCCGGGGGGTGGACGCTCATCCCTCGGCAATGACCCCTGAGTATAGAATGCGAAGTCCCAGGGAACCAACGCATCATCTACCCAGAAGAACATCTCCCTCCAACGCCTTAGCGCATCTAATTTTTCGGTATAGCACTGCAAACGCCCGGCGCGCTTGGAAAACGATACCCATCCGTTTGACCAAGAGGTGTGATAGAAGGCGCGGAACAAATGGACCGTGGGATTAATTGCCAATAGGCGGCAATTAACCTCGAAATTGGTTATTTTTGCCGCGCCTATGCAGTGCAATTGGGAAATATGAAGACGATAATAATTCAGGACGTTGCACATAAACAACGAAAGGGGTACACGTTGATTGGCAAACTCAAAGAACCGTGTGTATACCCCAACCTTCCCCTCTGGGAAATCCGCTATACTCGCACTCGCAGCCGGCACTACCGGGTGCAATGCGAATGGGATGTAATACTCAGATGTGAACTCACGAAGTTCCTCATCTGTTATTTCTGATGTAAAATCAGTAAGTTGCAACACCATGATTTGCGAAGCAAGGGTTTGGATGCGCACGCGCGTATTACCTGTGTCTGATTTTTGATGATTAATGGAAGCTTTATCAATGGTGGTGGAAGAGATTTTTTTTTACTGTGGCAATAACAGTGAAATGGAGGCGAACCCTTATATAGGGCAAGTTGTTACCGACACGACGCCGGATGAGGAACACGTGTCCCCCACTTGTCCTAATCGTGTGGTAGGGGTGAAACGTATAAGCTATGTTCTAGCTACCTTCTCACGAATTACGAAGAGGCATTTTTGCGACTCAAGTTGACCAGATTCATTGTTTTGGGCGGGACAATTTCTTGTTTCTTCCACAATACGCATCCAGGGATATTTACCGCGACTATTTGTAGTCTAGCATCCGCGGTCTTACCAAGCGCATACTAGACTGGGGGGACATGATGACGTATAGTCCAACCTCGGGTCATGCACCCGACCCACGAATAGTACTTATACCCAGGCCCATGATGAATGGGCCATAGCGACATCAATACGGGCTTCCAAGGCCCAAATGGTACTGCCTATGGGGAAGCCCATGACATATGGGCTATCACGACGAGGATTTAGGCCCATGAGGCCCAACTAGCGCACACGTGCGCAGGTATCTAGAACACCCGTTACGAACGAGTCATAATCATGAGGTGGGCCCACTAGTTACTAAATAACGGCGAATACTAAATAACGGTAAGACCTCTCGGATACTAACCTAATTAATGGGACAAAGCCCATTAGGGTTTGGTGAGTATATAAAGAGCACCCCGGCTCTCATCTAAGGTATGCTCTCATAACCCTAACCTTCTACCTAAACCTAAACTGATTACTTACTCTCACGCCGGAGGATAATCGTGGGAGACAATCCCACGGTAAGCCTAACGGTGCTTTGCTTTCTTAGTGCGCAGGTCTCAGACATCAAGACTTAATTGATACAGGAACCGGAGCCTAGCAGATCCGTATTACACCTAATTCGGACCTAATCAAGGATCGTCCAACTTTTGTATCAACACCTAAAAAGATTATACTGCATACGTGGGTTATACTTTTACCTGTGTGTTTCCATATAATTGTCTGGTATTTTAAGTCTTATAAATTTAAAGCTTTTGAAACACATCAAAGTTTTTGGCGCCACTGCTGGGGATTTCTTAGCTGTTCTGTAGTCAAACTCTGGAAAATCTCTTTAACTCTCCCCCTTTTTCAAATCGCGGTACAGTTTTCTGGCAAACTAACCCGAACAAATTCTCCTTTGGATGCATACACGTGCTTCCAATTATGAACTTGTTGAACCATTACTTGAACATGAACGTACTCTGAATTGAAGACGTCATCGACGAAACAGAAGAGTTCCATTCGATCAAAGAAACAATCCACCTAAAAACCCGAGAATTGTCTATCCGCCAATTCTCGACAGCAACCACTTATGTCACTTTCTAGTTACTCTTGAAAACCTTTACCCAATGGATGATGAACCCATGTGGGCTGCTGACCATGTTGTCACTCCGACTCCTGGTTCCGCAATCACTATTCTTGAAACTGCTAATGAATTTGCTATCAAAGGTAACCACTTGACTCTTGTCAAAGGAAACCAATTCGATGGTAGAACCAAAACTGATCCTCATAAACACATTCACAAATTCCTTGGAATCTGCGATATGTTTAAATACAGAGATACCAAAAATGAAGACGTTCGCCTAATGATGTTTCCTCAATCACTCACTGGAAAAGCAAAAACATGGCTGGACGAACTCAACGAAGGAACTATAGAAACATGGGATGAACTTTGAACCACTTTCATTAGCTATTTATTTCCCCTAGCTCTTTTCGACCGACTCCTCGAAGAAATCCGAGCTTTCTCTCAACATGAGAACGAATCTCTAACCGACGCTTGGTTTCGAATGAAGGAAATGCTCCGAAACTGTCATGGTTACAATCTGTCCAAAGGCAACTACAACACCCCCATTAGCGGGAGCTAATCTGGGGTATTTTTTCATAGTACAACAGTCATAATCACAGAAAATGACTCGAAAGAGACGTTTTTAAAAGATAAGTTATCATTCATTATTTCATTAGATTTTTTTACAAACAGAGGTCCCAAACTCTACATGAAAACATAAAGTTTGAATGATAACAATTTAGCCATCTTCAAGTTCGTGCCACTCCGTGCCATAAGATGTTCAGTTACATGAGATAAACATGCTAAAAAGTCAACACAAAGATTGAGTGAAATTCATAGGTTTATAGTAAATAGTTTGGGTTACGTTGTTATACACCCATAGTTTGTAATAATTGCACGAATACAATTATCATAGAAAACAATATTATTGCCCTAAGCTCATGACACCAAAAACTTGGGATAATCAATAATCACAAGTAATTGCCCCAACGGGTGCCTTTGTCAAACACCCGCATAGTTATTCAAATGATGTGCTATTGGTTACCGAAAGTACAGGTACACCAACGGGTAGTCCAGTCCCAAATAGATCTATTCACAACATTCACGCTCACTTCAAAGAGTAATTAACGGTTCATAACAATGGGGTCTTAATAGCAAAACTAGGGACTTAAGCAATAATATATCAGGATAGCATACAGTTGGAAAAATACTTGCATTCAGAGTTTAAGCATGTATCCCCCTTGCGGGTTTATAAAACAATTTAAAAGAGTTAAATGCGAGGCCATGAACTCACCTTAACAGTACAGGGAAATCTGATTGATGGCAAAAGTATATTGGGTAAAAGTAACAGCTTCGTCACGCAACCTAGGGTAATATGTCAAGTCTTAGTGTGATGGTTTATGTTTCAAAACTTCATGATGTTTAACGTATATCTTTGATTTATTGATTTATGGAAATATTATATCACTGTTCGGGCCATCAAATTCAGAAGTCATGTAGTAAACATTTGAGGAGTCAGGACACTTTAAATCATAAATCCAGCAAACTCGTCAAAATGTATACCCAAATGAAATCCCTTATATGAAGCTCCCTAGTAACGTGATACGATAAGATTTTAAGTTTCTTCAAAAGTTAGTTGATGATAAATTACGTTAAATATATAGCGTAATTGATTTATAATGCGTCGATCGATGATTAATAACGATTAATTTGTCAGGTTTTAATAAAATTGAGTTTTATAATATTAATATATAGTTTTATAATTTGTATAAAAATATTATATTTTATATTTTTAAGTTTTCAAAAATGGCAATATATACCCTCGATTTATAAACTTTTACAAGTTTA
>BQNB010124268.1:0-19965 GCA_026074375.1 Tanacetum coccineum
GTATATTCGGGGTTAAATCGTTTAATCTCGACTTTTAATGTTTACAAAAAGTCATTTTTGTCTTTTAGCTTCTATAATCTATCTTAGGCACTTCAAAATAATTTCAAGTCTAAAATCCATTATTCTTGTATTTAAGTCCAATCCCAAAATTAAAAGCCCATGTTTTATTAAAAGTCCAAGTTATATTTAAAAGTCCAAGTTATATTAAAAGTGCAAGTTAATTAAAAGTAAGTTATATTAAAAGTCCAAGTTAATTAAAAGTTCAAGTTATACTAGAAGGTCCATTAACTTTTAGTTGTTATTGGGCCTCGCGACCTATTAAAGTTTTAAGTTTTAGCCCGATATCGAAACGAGTCTAAGTTATAAGTTTAACACAATGGGCCTTAAGCCCACAATATAAACCGAAACTATAAGCCCAAAAGAATAAGCCGAAACCCAATAAGCTATAAGCCCCTTTACATAAGCCGAACCCAATAAGCTATAAGTTCTTTACATAAGCCGAACCCAATAAGCTATAAGCTCGAAACTATGCCAAAATCGAAATAAGCCACAAGCTCAATATATAAACCGAAACCAAAATAAGCTATAAGCCCTTATATAAGTCGAACCCAAATTAGATATAAGCCCAAAAAATACAAGTCGAATCAAATAAGCTATAAGCCTAAAAGTATATAAGTCGAACCAAATAAGCCATAAGCTTAAAATATAAGCCGAAATCAAAGTGGGCCAAGCCCTCTTCTTGTTGGGCCGAGACTCTCAAGAGTCCACACGTGGGTCGGTTGGGCCGAGCCCAAACCAATGCAACCCAAACGAATTAAGCCCGAAACCGGATAAGCCCAAAATATATTCAATAAGCTTCAAATGAGCTTATTTCGAAAATAAGCCCTCAAATAAGCACTTGACCTAAAAATAAATTCACCACAACAACCAAAATTTAAAAGTGACCATTTCTTGTTTATTTTATTTTTGTTTCGACGCAACCAAACGCACCCATTTAACATTCGTTTTGTTTTCAAAATTTCGATTTCACAACGGTCAACTTGTACAACTTATGTTTAGTCACTATGAGAATCACAAAAGTACAACTTAAACTAAAATTTAGAAAACTTACGATATTTGATGTTCTTGGTTCGATTTTGACGCGAAATATTAACCCAAATCGTTCTTCTATAACCCAAAGCTATCTAACACTAACCCACTAGTGATTATCAACTCGTTTTCTTGTAATTTGATGTTTCTTGGTCATGTTGGTGTTCGGCCGAATGTAGGAGAGAAAGAGAGGTGAGACAAAATTTTGTTTGATTTGAAATGGTACACAAAATGCATGTTCAAGTGAGGCCAAGACTTATGTACTACTAGTGGGACAAGGTGATGCTAGAAAAATGCCATGGTGTTCCCTTATTTTGTCTCTTGCCGGCTAGGGATCCTAAGTTGATCGGGATGTCTCGTTTTTGTGTCGGGTTCTTTAAAAACTCAATTCTCGCTAAGTAAAAACGTTACCCGGGGTTAGTTAGTATTTTTATTGCGTTTAAAATCATTTTTTCAATAACCTAGAGTATTTACTTGATGCCCTTTCTTAGTTTAAATCTCCCAAAATTCATTTAGAATATTTCCGGCCGCGCCGGGACCAAAATTTCAAATTTTTGTTTAAACTCAACCGAACCTTTCCCATCATTTTTAAAAGTGTTCCGATCTTCAAAATACGTTTTGACACTTTTGTTTTGACCAAAAGTTTCACTTTAACGACTGTTGCAGTCTTTTACCGAATTACGCGAAAACGCCCGCTTTCTGATAGTTTTCAATTTGCATCTCAACGATTTACGTTTTATTCAACGTTTCACAAACTTATAAAATATTCCATTAAATAGGTTTATTTGATTCACCCAAAACTTATAAAACTTATTTTCCCAGATTTATTGTCGTGCCGGTACGCGCTGCGTGACGAATTCTACTAGGCGCGGGATAACTTCCCGGAAAGCATCAAAAGACTTCATGACCATTCCCAGAACAAAAATATGAGTTTAAAATGATTCTCTTACGATACATATGACTCTCATAAAACCCGGTTAAACCGTAACCATTATCAAAATAGGTATCCGAAGTTAACTTCACAGCTTTCTTCGAGAAAACCGAAAGACTCCGACATATAAATCATAATATTTTATAATACTTAACCCAGGAAAAGTTACCGGTTATCATAGTATAACCCCCTTAAAGGAATTTCGCCCCTAAAATTCAACTCGAATCCTCAATCATGATAATTGACAAGGAAATTACATTCCACAAGTCAATACACAAGCCTTCTAATGAATTGATTTCCTCAAATAAGGTTTCTTTTTATTCCCCTAAAGATCAAGTTCTAAAGTTTAGTCCTTATGCTCTCCAATGATTCTCTTAGATCCTATCCACTCAATTTGAAAATCTCTCCTAGTATTCCTCGGTTTACTAGTAAATCCTTAAGTTCTAAATTTTTTTACATGGTTTTAGTCGGGTATGCGAGTTCGGCCCGGATCTCGACATAGCATCAAATTCTCTAATACTTTTGGCAATACCAAATTGTCTTAGTTGTTCTAGTCCATGCGGTCAAAAGCTACAAGGATGTATGCCTCACATATTATCCTCATGTTCTATTCGAGCAAAACAGTTTACGACTCACTTAACGATGCCTACTCAACTCTCATTCCCAAATAAACTCTACTTGGCTAAGCACCTTATGTTCTATCTTACTAGGAAGCTTACAATATTGATTCTAAATCTCTCACAATTTTAACCAAAATGGTAGGGTTTTAAGTTCACTCAAATTTTAATAACAAAAAAAAACAAAAAAAACCAACATGGTAGGAGTTTCAATGTTCCAACCTTCTCTAGTAAAAGTACGTAATTAAAATCTCACCAGCATGACCTTTATGAAAGTTAATGCTTAAACAAAAGCTCAGCTACATTATTCTCTCTCTTATCCTTAATGGTAGGTCGATCAAAGAACAAAAAAAAACAAAAGCACCAATCAAAAAAAACACCACACCAAGACCCCACAAAACAACACCTACAACCACAAACCAACAGCACACACCAAACAAACCCCGCTAAGCCCACCCCCCCGACCACCCCACGCAACCCCCCCCCGGAACCCAGATCCCCCCCCTCCCATCCCCCCGACCCTCACCCCCCGCCCCCCCCCCGCCCCCCCCCCCCTCCCCCCCCGCGACGCCCTCCCCCCCCACCCCCTGCTTACGCCTCCCCACCCCCACCCCCCCCCACGACCTCCTTCCAACCACCCCCCCCCCCCCCCTCCCCCCCCCCTCCCCCGTCCCCGCCCCCCAGCCGCCTCAACACCCTCAACCCCAGCCACCCCCTCCCCAAGCCCCCCCATCTTCTACCCAGCCACACCCCCCCACCGCCACCACCACCCCGCACCCCATAAAAACACTCAAGCTCAACCCACCCCTCCCACCCACCCCCCCCCCGCCCGCCCCCGCCCCCGAACCACCACACACCCCCTCCCCCCCCCCCGCGATTCGCACCCCCACCTCCCGGGGGCCCTCATCGCAAAACCGTTACCCCCCCACAAATCCCCCCATCATCTTAATAGTAAGGTCGATCAACCCGATTACATTCCACATCTTGCGAACATCGTATAGTGATTGTGCTTCATAAGCACTGGCGTTTCTATCTATCCAAGATAAAATAAGAATATCATTATTCATTACCCTATCAAGATTTTCGTACAAAATTTCTTTCGACTAACATAACTACGATTTTAACTGAAGCCAACTACTGACTAATACTAATCAGTTCACGTCTAATACTGCTCTAAACTATCAGGCTCACATCTTACACTAACTAGTGCTACTCAGTTTAGTGTTATACAAAATCCAAACCAATCCAATGTCATCTACCGCTCCCTACGATCCCTCTCCTGCTCTAAAGCAGTAACACGACCCCTCATCTCTTGTAACTCATGCTGCAAAGCGGTCTGCTGTACTAAAATGTCATGAATCAGCCTATGATCGTCATACCCTGCCCGTGACATACCCGTCATCAGGGTGTCAACATGCTCTGCCCATGACTCCAATGCCAGCACGTGCCTCCACAAAACTTCAAATGTCACAGCAGTCCTCTCCTGCTCGTGCTTCAGACTCCTAAGACGATACCTCTCGGAGAAAATCTCGTCCCTAACTGCCCCTGACCTAGTATATAACTCACTCATATCCCTACCAATCTCTACAAACAAGGTGGGTGGCATCGCGTCCAAACACTAAGTGTGGTCCTGAAGTATACCCCAATAAAGCTCTAACTATGCTCCTAGTAATTTACTTTATCGGAGTTATTAGGTATGGTAGGTTAGGTACTCTATCCACGATCCGCCAGAGCCGAGGATTACCAGGGACATCCAATAGTTAGTGTATAAGTCCTTAGGTATGATTAAAAAAGGAGTAAAATGTGAGAATAAGGGAAACTAGTGCGGACTGAGATGGAGCTGTAACTGGAAAACACACAAAGGTTCTAGTAATGAAATCTCGGTAAGCACTGAAGGGGTTGAAGAATAAAAAAGAAATGCTAAGATAAAGGGTGAAAAGAAAGCAACCCTCCTTAAACCTTAGGCAGAAACCGGGTCACTACATATGCTGTCAGAATCACATGGGGATTGTTGGTCATTGAAGAAAAGTTATCATGGACCAATGATACGCTTGACACCATTCCTAGCACTCAAGATCCTCAGAGGATTCTTGCTTTCACTTCTCACTGGAGACTCAATACATTTCTATCGTCTCTCTCACTCCGAGTTAGTCGATATTAAAAAGGTGGCAGTCCGCTCCAACCTCCGACTACAAAAACCAAAATGCACTATTGAGTCTAGAGCAGATGAGACATCAATAAATCTCGTTAGGCAATATTCCATATACTTGTGGTTTCCACACACACTGTGAAAACAAGGATTATCTTAAGAGTCCTACGCATTATCCTTGTGATATTGCCAGGAAATCCGGTGATACGAAAAGTATTCACAGTGAAGTTGGAAATCCTGCTAGTGGACAACGTCAAACAAAGCTCTAGAGTAGGTTGAGTTGTGATTATCCTTAATGGATCAAACTTGTGACACTGGGCATCGATTCGGTCCAGATTATGAATTGACAGAGGATGAATTTTTGATAAAAGCTTAAAACTCTCGATGTGTTACAAAAATCACTTTAACTAGTGACACATCGATTGATTTTCAAATCAATTTTATCTTCAATCGGTGAGAGAGTTAAACTCACTGATTACTCTTCACGTTCTATTAGTAGCAATACTATTTAGTGAGGTGCCTGCTTTGAGGTGTCAGTAAAGAGATACTTGCACAGTACAGGTGAATCTAATGCCATCTGCGTTTGTTGATTAACACTTGAGCTGGGGAAACCCTGTCAAGGAGGTTCTTTTTATATGAATCTACCTGATCACAGGTACAATATTGATACTGTAAAAATGGTCCTCACGGAACCGGAGGTTAATGCAACCGAACTTTGACGAATGACAAAGCCATATTCGTCAACATGGCTTTATTGTTAAACTGTTTGTATTTCAAGATTATCCATAAAGATGGAGATGCAGATGCCTCGTTCCAGTAAAGTCAATTCATAACCCCATGCTCACACTTAATGTTTCTAATCAAAGACATCATGACAACTGAAAGACCTACAACACAGCTTTCGCAACTCTGATAAGTACTATCATGATCCAGAAGAGTGTGAGTATGCGGGTCCGAAAGTCAAAAACATCACATGAAAGGCAATATTTCCACAACAAGGATTAATTAAGAGATTTAGAGTGGATGGTGTTCTCAAAAGAAAGCTCAAGAGTTCATCAAGTCATAGGAACAAAGAACTACTTGATGTACAACTGCAAATGTGAGGAATCAAAAGACTTAGAAGCCTGCATCAAAGATTAATTCCAATTTAATGCTAGGATTCAATTTGTATGTTTTGGAGGTGGACCTCTCTTCTGGGGAGATTGTTTAGGATATGAATAATCCATTGTAAAAGACCGGTCACCGTGTTATATCTAGGCATAGGTTAGGTCGTTTGTCTTAGTTTTAATCGTTTTAGTTTCGTACGACTTTATGGTGTTGGGGTCGGGTCTTTACCACTTGTTAGCCCACTCTGACCCTTTTAGGGGCACCAAACTCTTGTATAATACCCCTTTCCAGCCATGGGAAGGGGTTCGATGTTCATTTTATCACAAACACACACTAAGTGATTTTCTCTCTCTAGAACTCTCACTTTCTCTCTCTAGATAATTTGACCAAACATTAATCCTAGGCTTGTGTTATGATATCCAATATACTACAATAATACTTCAATTAACTTAATTAAAGGATTACTTACCTTGTAAGGATCATTAGTGTCACACCCCGTAAATTTCATGTTGTTAGTTTAACCTTTTACGTGCTCGATTTTAAATTTTATAAGTTACGTGTTAATCTGGCAATTATCCGGGAAGTAGTCCCGCGTAAAAACTGAAAATTGTTATCGGACATGTTCTGACTCTGAACTAAGTTTAATCTACTCGTATTTTTCCTGATTTAGTAATTTTTTTAGTGTTACATAGTTTACGTACACTTACGTTGCAATTTTTACGTTTTTCGTGCGCGTATCGCGTTTTAGCGTTTTATGTCAAACGGAACCCCGAAAACTTACCACCTTTGCATGTAAACTCAAAATGTCACCCAATATTATTAAATTTGTCAAAAATTTTGAGATCCCCCCCCCTTACCTTCATCTTTTTTGTTTACAACTCAAAAGAAAAGGAAGCACAAAATTTAAAATTCAAAACAAAGTCACATGCATGCAAACTTGGATTGTGACATCTTTGTTCTCACCTCCATGCACCAACATAGTCTTGTGATACTTACACATTCTTTGTCTTATTTCACCAAGTGAGGACCACTAATCCACTAGCAACATTTAAATTCAATTCTTTTATTTCCAAGTAGCTCAAAAATTTGATCTTGGTCCCCATTTCTTGCTACATAATCAGCACCACTTGGAATCTTAAGAGTTTGGTTCAAGCACTTAGTTGACCCAAGGGTCTCAAAACCCTAGTCATTCCTATAAATATCACCACTTATTACATAACTTTGGTTATCATCTCAATGTTCAAAGCCACCAAAATTTTCTCTCTTCCCCTCTCCTCTTCCAAAACTCACGAACCAAAACACCCATTTAGGGTTTGGTTTTCTTTGATTTCTAGCAAGATCCAAGGGTTCTAGGTTATTAGTAAGGGTTATTTAAGGTGTTTCTACTTCTTGGTTCTTTGGTTTAATGGTTTATTTAAGATTTAGAAAGCTAGGGTTTCAAGGGTTTTTATTGGTTTTCAAGATCTAGGGTTATATAGTTTAGATCTTGTGTTTCTAGCTTATTCTTCTCATCTTGTAAGTAAACTCTTGATCCTTTCTATTGTTTCTTTTTTTGTTTCTGGAGTTCTTATTCTAAGTTTATGACTCCCATGTGTTTGTTGTACCTTTTGAAATGAAAGTGAAATAAGATCTTGTTAATTCTTGTTGAAATGAAAGTAGTATGTTAATAGTTTTGTGATTGAGGTGAAGTTGAGACGAAAAGTGTGTTGCAACAATGATGAGGATGAGATTGGAATAATTGTAAGTGTGATTTTGATGTTGTATTAGTAGTGAATGGGGATTAGGATTAGACTAAGCACTATTATGAAATTTGGATGGATTTTGAAAGAGTTTTGATATATATTGATTGTTGTCTAAAATTTATATAGGGGTGATTGAAAATGTTTTAAAGTGTTATAAGTCTAAGCTTTTTATAGTTAATGATTCCTCGGTCGTTTCTACTTATAAAATAATGCTAAAACGACTTAAACGTATCTAAGTTATGCCTGTTGGAAAGTTAGAACATTTTTCGGCAAACTTGTAATATTAGGTGTTGATTGGAATATAAAAGTGTGTTTTCGGACACTTTTGGACATGTTTGAGCTTTTAAAACGTTGGCAAAACATATAGTAACATAGTATTTAAGTAGCTTTAGAAAAGTCATGAACATATTTTTGTGAAGTCGGGGTTTCTAAAAACGGAAAACTTCTAAAAATAGTAACTTTTGGCATTTATTAGCGAGATGGACTTGGAAGTTAGGCGTTTAGGTTTAGATAGTGCGTTTATGGAAATATGAACTTAACAAATATAGAGGACGGTATTAACGTCCAAAAATCTTAAAAGTTTCCTTAAATGGAAACTTTCTAAATATAGTAACTTTTGGATTAACAGCGGGACTTAATGATAAACTTTATAATTTCATTTAGTCATGTTTTTATTAAATAAACTAAAACACAAACACACATGGACTCCTTTTTATATGCATTTTGTACTTGGTTTCGTATATTCTACTTTTTCCTAAGACGCGTCATCCCTTTAGGTCGCGGCTAGGATTGTGTATCGTTCTTCATTTACGTATTAATCATTCACTCATATTGCTAAGGTGAGTTCATAGCCCCACCTTTCCACTGATTTTACTTACGTTTTATGACTTTAGGGTGAGAACATTGTTACTTTAAAAAAATGGACACAAGTACTTTACGTGAGATTTTCCCGGTTTACTTGTTGCCTAAATAGCGTACGGACCACTATTTCCCAAAATTATCATGAACCGTCTTGACCGACCATTGGTTAAGTAAGCATAAGTGTTATAAATAGATCTATGGGGAATGATTATCCCCGTCTGGGTAAGTAGCACTTGCTAGTTGTGGTGATGTCGAATTAACAGACGTATAACATGTCGAATTTCTTTTAGGTGATCTTGGTCAGTTACCTGTAGGGCAAGCTTTACTTAACATAATTAAATGCTTCATACCTATTGAGCCTCGGTGTCATGAGATTAGTGTAACATAAATGCTTTTTATGTGAAATTGTATCTGTTATAATTGTCACATGTGTTTTGGAAATCTTGTGGTCCACCTTATTTCATTTAAACTAAACTTATGAATTCACCAAGTTTTGTTGACGTTTTAAGAAATGTTTTAGGTGCTTAGCTTGGATCTATTCTCAAGATGCTATTTGGAGTCTATGTGCTATGTGACTTCAATGATTTCAAGACTTGTCTTATATTCATGCTCGTCGTCATTTGTCAAAACTAATTTTGCTTCCGCTACAATTTGCTTATGCTTCTGCAACTCTTTTAATTATATTTAAACGAGTTTTGTCAAGACTATTATTTAAATCAATGCAACGAGTATGATTGTTTTCAAAACGTCCAATTAGTGGTCGTTCCCTTGATCTTGTGTGATGAATATTATGACGTCACGCCATCGGACACGTATTCCGTCTAGGCCCTGTTTGGGGGTATGACAATTAGCATAGGCTTATATCTTGATTTAGGACCTCAATTCACCTTCAATTCATCACTAGCAATTTCTCATCTTTTCCCTCTCTTTTCTTTCTCCCTGGGTCGACACATACACATAACACTCTCTAATAACTTGGAACTTATGAGTTCCAGATATTTATTTGGGTACAAGTTTGCCCTTCTTGGCAAACTTATGGTCCCTTAAGTCTCTTTTCTACTAATTTTGGGCCCACATTAACTTTTTATGGTTATTATAATATTTAACAACTTCGTCCTTTAATGTTTATTATTATTAGTGAGGACACATGGGTATTTTCTAAACCATTTACACAATATTTTATACTTATAGTTTGACTAGCGGGTTAACTAACCAATCACATAACGTCTTCAAACTTATAAAAGTCGTAGTCAAACTCATTCTATGACATTATCGTAAATAAATACTTAAAAGTCGATTTTGGGGTGTTACATTAAATTGCTATTGGGTTTAGGGTAGATGATGGTGATTTTTACAATGGGTTAGGTTATTATCAGTTAGTGTTTGTGATGTTTTCCTTATGTTCTAGGTCAATAATCTTGGTAATGTAGGTACTCCTTTATGTTTTGGATGTTATTCTAGGTTATGATGAAGGTTGTGTTTAGTGTAGGATCAAGTGATGCTCTTGTTTAGTATGTAAATTATGGTTGTGGTAACCTTTTTTTTGATGAAATTAAGGATGTCGTTTAGTATGTATATTGTTAGTCTTTGATGTTCATGCTTGTGATTTTAAGTAAACA
This sequence comes from Tanacetum coccineum, assembly GCA_026074375.1. Lineage (NCBI taxonomy): Eukaryota > Viridiplantae > Streptophyta > Magnoliopsida > Asterales > Asteraceae > Tanacetum > Tanacetum coccineum. The sequence goes on from BQNB010124268.1 coordinate 10,116, forward strand.
AATGATGCATGTTAAATTAGGTACAAAGTTTTGGTGTGTCCAACATCAATCAATCAACATCGCTATCCGCGATAATTCAAGGCATCACACACTACTACTACTAAGGCAGCATGACAATCCTAAAATCAATATGTTCTCGACTCAACACTCGCAAGTGTTTCTCGTATCGCGTCGCTACATGAAAATACGCATTACCAGATATGGATACTCGAGGTCAACTCATTTTCAGGTGGTCTTTTTAGTTACGCATCCCTCCCTTTCTCTAACATGACTTGAGAAATTTACCCCCATCATTTCATAGCCCTTTGTAAATTAAGCATAGTTGATTAGGCCATGAGTAATTTAGGAGGTACCATGAATTGCTCGGGCTAATTAACTTTCTTCATGTTTGAGGTTTTACGAAAACTCTAGTTTGGTTATAGTTGCGTTTTTATAAAATTTTGTTTTTATAAAAACCAGCATTCTCTATAACCTGGCTCTGATACCAATCTGTCACACCCCGTCAGCGGCGAAAACACAGGAATGTGACGTACTGATTTACGTTGCACAAGATACAAGATCATACCATACATTTGTTTACAAAAAGTTTATAAATTCGCAACCTTAAAAAATGCCAAACAAGTGTATTCAAATAAACTCCCAACTTGTCATCGACTGTGGTCTCCAATAGTCCATAGTTACCTTTGTTATCAATACACCTGAAAATGATACTCGGAAACGTCAACAATAATATTGGTGAGCTCATAGGTTTTGACTCAAAACCCAGTCGATGTGCCAATATTTTCAATCAGTTGGACAATTGTGCTATATGGCAGTGAATATATGCATACCAACCCATGACTTAGCATCCTCGCTAATCATGTACCAAGACCTATCATCCCCGCTAGTCTTAACCAGCGCGTACTAATGCTCTTAGGGTCGCAACCCCGGTGACATACCATACCTAAGGCCTACCAGCTGGAGCAATTAGGGTGAAGAACACAAACCTTGCATGCCAAACACAGTACATGCAAGTAAGATCACATTATACATATTCACATAGCAGTTATAAGCACATAGATTTTCCCAAAAACAAAACCACATTTTGCACAATTCAAAAAAACAGTTCAAAATCATATTTGAGTATCACTTCCCCCAATGAAAAAACAGTAAAAAGTAGGGCTATGAGAACTCACCTCAATAGCAACAGATAGCAACCGCACAAATCACAATAAGCAATACACAGATGATCTCAATGCAATGAATCAAACGATCTCTACTCAAGCACCAAATAACCTCTACAATGTACAATGGTACCCGGATACGACCTAATCATAAATTTTAACTCGTAAATATTTGTACAATGTTATCTTATTGTACAAGCATTCATCCTTTACTCATACGAAATCCTTATCCATTTCAAATTAGTATCCTTATTACCAAACTTTTATCCTTGTTTTCAAAACCTTTATCCAAAAATCATGGTTGTGTGGTGGAGATGCAAAACGACTCAATGCACTTGGGCTAAGTGCGATATTGACGCCGAATACTTAAAACATAGCCAGTACAAAACGAAACAACTGACCTAACCGGTCCAAGAAGATCTGACGAGAAAATGCAAGAATTCAAAGATTTAAATAAACGAATAAGCATCTCAAAGTCGATACGATACGTATAAGTACGGATAAATATCTATATATATGCTTATTATATATATATAATATAAATACCTTAAATAGAATGAACTAAAATGATATTTTATTATTATTTTTTCCTTTTATCAGGCTAAGCGGGGTAAGTATGAAGAAAATCCTATCGTCTTAGTATATTCGGGGTTAAATCGTTTAATCTCGACTCTTAATGTTTACAAAAAGTTATTTTTGTCTTTTAGCTTCTGTAATCCATCTTGTCACTTAAAATAAATTTCGAGTCCAAAATCCATTATTCTTGTATTTAAGTCCAATCCCAAAATTAAAAGCCCATGTTTTATTAAAAGTCCAAGTTATATTTAAAAGTCCAAGTTATATTAAAAGTCCAAGTTAATTAAAAGTCCAAGTTATATTATTTTAAGTCCTATAATCCAATAATTAACAAGCCCTTGTTTTTGAAAATTGTACCCAAGTTATATTTAAAAGTACAAGTTTATACTTAAAAGTCTAAAGTTAATTAAAGTCAAGTTATATTATAACAGTTCACTAGTTAATTAATCACAGTCCAAGTTCTTTCTAGATGGTGCCATGAGTTTTAGTTGTGATATGAGCCCTCGCCCAGGCCCATTAAAGTTTTAAGTTTTAGCCCGATATCAAAATCGACGTCCATGTTTTTAAGTTTGACACAATGGGCCTTATCGCCCCAAACTATGAAAAACCGAAAGCCATACAGCCCAAAGAATAAGCCAAAATACCACAATAATGCTATAAGCCATTTAAATAAGACGAACCTTAATATATCTATATAGTTCTTTAAATAAGCCGGAAATCCCCAATAAGCTATTACGAGTTCGTAATAACTTTGCAAATGATATTGCAAATTAAGCACTCTACTCAGCTATAGCTTCTATATACTCAACCAGAAACGCTAAAATAAGCTATAAGCCCTTATATAAAGTCGAACTAAAATAATACACCAAATAAGAATAAAGCCATAATAACAAGTCGAATCAAATTATGCTATAGCCGAACAAGTATAACTTATAGCTTATTGGGTTCGGCTTATGTAAAGGGGATTATAGCTTATTGGGTTTCGGTTTATTCTTTTGGGCTTATAGTTTCGGTTTATATTGTGGGCTTAAGGCCCATTGTGTTAAACTTTTAACTTGGACTCGTTTCGATATCAAGCTAAAACTTAAAACTTTAATGGGCCGCGAGGCCCAATAACAACTAAAAGTTAAGGGACCTTCTAGTATAACTTGGACTTTTAATTAACTTGGACTTTTAATATAACTTGGACTTTTAATTAACTTGGACTTTTAATATAACTTGGACTTTTAATTAACTTGCACTTTTAATATAACTTGGACTTTTAAATATAACTTGGACTTTTAATAAAACATGGGCTTTTAATTTTGGGATTGGACTTAAATACAAGAATAATGGATTTTGGACTCCAAATCTATTTTGAAGTGACAAGATAGATTATAGAAGCTAAAAGACAAAAATGACTTTTTGTAAACATTAAAAGTCGAGATTAAACGATTTAACCCCGAATATACTAAGAAGGTAGGATTTTCTTTATACTTACCCCGCTTAGCCCGATAAAAGGAAGAAATAATAATAAAATATCATTTTAATTCATTCTATTTAAGGTATTTGTATTATATATATATATATATATATATATATATATATATATATAGAAGCTGGATCGATTAAGAAGGTTTTTATTTTGAGAAGATTGAGAAGGTTTTCAAAAACGATAGATGTTTAACTTTGATTAAGTTTGTAAGCATAGAATTATTTTCAATTGCAAATTTTATTCAAAAATGTGTTAAAAAAGATTTGACATCATTGTTTAAAATCTCTCAATCGATTATTTGCGTTATAAACTACAAGATGAATCATCTGTACAATTTTAATGAATCTTTATCATAACTCGATTTTAACAATGATTTGTGAATCAAATCTGTTATTTATAGATTTGATTCACTATTAAATGATGTTTACTTATGAATCAAATCAAAATAAATTGATCAATTGCATCAAAACGAAAGATTTCTAATCTTTCTCAAATAAAACACTTTTCAATGGACCGGTGCCTATTTTATATTTATATTATATTTATATATATATATATTGTATATATATATATACTTACTCATACGTATCGTATCGACTTCGAGATGCTTATTCGTTTATTTAAATCTTTGAATTCTCGCATTTTCTCGTCAGATCTTCTTGGGACCAGTTTGTAGTCAGGTTGTTTGTTTTCAGTTACGGGGGTTATTTTGTACTGGTATTTCGGCGTGATGTCCGCACTTAGCCCAAAGTGTATGAGGTCGTTTTGCATATCCACAACACAACCATGATTTTTGGATAAAGGTTTTGAAAACAAGGATAAAAGTTTTGTAATAAGGATACTAATTTGATAAGGTATAAGGATTTTCTTCGTGAGGTAAAGGGAACGAACGCTTGTACAATAAGATAGCTTTGTACAAATATTTACGAGGTAAAATTTATGATTAGGTCATGGCCGGGTACCGTTGTACGTTGTAAAGGTTATTTGGTGGTTGAGTAGAGATCGTTTGATTCATTGCATTGAGATCATCTGTGTGTTGCTTATTATGATTTGTGCGGTTGCTATCTGTTGCTATTGAGGTAAGTTCTCGTAGGCCCACTTTTTACTGTTTTTCCATTGGGGGAAAGTGATACTCAAATGTGATTTTGAACTATTTTTCTGAACTGTGCAAAATGTGGTTTCGTTTTTGGGACAATCTATGTGCTTATGACTGCTATGTGAATATGTGTAATGTGATCTTACTTGCATGTACTGTGTTTGGTATGCAAGGTTTGTGTTCTTCACCCTAATTGCTCCAGCTAGTAGGCCTTAGGTATGGTATGTCATCGGGGTTGTGACCCTAAGAGCATTAGTACGCGCTGGTTAAGACTAGCGGGGATGCTAGGTCTTGGTACATGATTAGCGGGGATGATAAGTCATGGGTTGGTATGCATATATTCACTGTCATATAGCACAATTTTCCAACTGATTGAAAATATTGGCACATCGACTGGGTTTTGAGTCAAAACCTACGAGCTCACCAATATTATTGTTGACGTTTCCGAGTATCATTTTCAGGTGTATTGATAACAAAGGTAACTATGGACTATTAGAGACCACAGTCGATGACAAGTTGGGAGTTTATTTGAATACAATTGTTTGGCATTTTTTAAGGTTGCGAATTTGTAAACTTTTGTAAATGATCTTTTGTAAACAAATGGATGGTATGATCTTGTATCTTGTGCAATGTAAATCAGTACGTCACATTCCCGTGTTTCCGCCGCTAACGGGGTGTGACAGATTGGTATTAGAGCCAGGTTATAGAGAATCCTGGTTTTTATAAAAAGGAAATTTTGTAAAAACGCAACTATAACCAAACTAGAGTTTTTGTAAAACCTCAAACATGAAGAAAGTTAAATAGCCCGAGAAATTCATGGTACCTCCTAAATTACGCATGGCCTGATCAACTATGCTTAATTTACAAAGGGCTATGAAATGATGAGGGTAATTTTCTCAAGTCATGTTAGAGAAAGGGAGGGATGCGTAACTAAAAAGACCACCTGAAAATGAGTTGACCTCGAGTATACATATCTGGTAATGCGTATTTTCACGTAGCGACGCGATACGAGAAACACTTGCGAGTGTTGAGTCGAGAACATATTGATTTTAGGATTGCCATGCTGCCTTAGTAGTAGTGTGTGATGCCTTGAATGATTGTGGATAGTGATATTGATTGATTGATGTTGGTCGTGCTTGCCTTAGAGTAGTGCGTGTTGCCTTAAGAGTTTTAGTGGAATCGTCACAGGTAGCGACATGCATTAAAGGAATACTTTTGTGAATTATGTGCTTTATGTGATGACCAGTGGTGCCCGTTGGTACCAAGCTTGGTCCGTGTTTATTTGTTGTTCGTATTCTTTCTGATATATTTGATATATATATATATATATATATATATATATATATATATATATATATATATATATATATATATATATATACGGTTATGAACGTCTAATTTTGAACGTTATGTTGATTTGTATATGTAAGCATAATGATGCAGTTAATTTGGATAATAATAATATTTTATACTTATACCTTTTTACCGTGTTATCACAGGTCATGTCTACCCCAGTGTTTGTTGACCTAGAGAGTTCCACCCAGGCTGACGGAGCTCAGAGCTCCCGAGTGCCCGTTCCCTTACCTAATGACCCCTATGTAGCGGTTAGGCAGGCCCGGTTAGTTGATACTGAGTCAGAGCCAGATGATGCACCCTCTAAGACAAAGGAGTTATAGTCGTTAGGTTCTAGGGTGTCCATTAGGGGCGAGGAGTTTGTGTTTGTTGAGCCATCATGTAATAGGACTGATTCATCCCATTTATCAGCTTCTTCGGATTCCACCGCACCACTGTCACCAAATCACCCACTTACCCGTACTTCACCTACCCCTACACCTACTCGAGCCTTATTTCATTGTAGGATGGCACGCATAACCGTGCGTGCCCAACCCATCATGTCCCCTGGTCATTCGGCCAGAGTGACAGAGGCGATGGCTTTGTTGGATTCAGCTTTCCGTAAGAGGTATAGATCTTCTTACGAGACACCATCACCATCACCATCACCATCACCATCACTGACCCTTCCAGTGCGGAAGAGGTATAGAGGTACGTCTGAGCTCATCTTAGGCATTGATAGCAAAGAGGATGAGATAGGAGGGGAGGATATTGATGAGGATGAGGGAGATGAGAGTTTGGATACGGATGACGAGAGAGAGGGTTTAGACGATGATGATCGTGGGTTAGACGATGATGATTGTGGGTTAGACGATGAGGATCATGGTTTAGATGATGAGGGTCATAGGGTAGAGAGTGATGAGCTTGGTTTAAAAAAGGAGGAGGAGGAGGTTGTGCCTGATGGTCAGCAACGGGAAGCTCCAGTTGTGGAGACAGCCGCGAGTGAGCCATTGAGACTTAGGTATGAGGCGTTAAGATGCCGAGAGTTAGCAGCAAAGGAGGATCAGGTACGCAGTACGTTTGAGGTAGGACAGGGATCTGGATCTATATCAGAGCCTGAGAGACAAGAGAGGGTGTCGGCACTTAGGCAACCCACACTCACCACATGGACAGACCCAGAGGATGGTAGGACTTACATAGATATTCCTACCTACCCACCCCCGGCACCACCCGTTCAGATACCACCATCTCCTGAGTGGTCGTCTGGTTCACTTCATGTTTCCCCAACACCTTCTGCCTTCCCTTCACCTGTTTCATCACCCATGATATCGTTGATCATCCCATCACCTATAGCTTCACCAGTCGCCACCCCGACAGCCACCATTCTGGTAGATGAGGACCAGTTTATAGAGATAGGGGCACAGTTAGAGCTTTATGGGGTATACTTCAGGACCACACTCAGCGTTTGGATTCGATGCCACCCACTTTGTTTGCAGAGATTGGTAGGGATATGAGTGAGTTATATACTAGGTCAGGGGCAGTTAGGGACGAGATTTTCTCCCAGAGGTATCGTCTTAGGAGTCTAGAGCACGAGCAGGAGAGGACTGCCGTGACATTTAGAGTTTTGTGGAGGCCCGTGCTGGCATTGGAGGCATGGACAGAGCATGTTGACACCCTGATGACGGGTATGTCATGGGCAGGGTATGACGATCATAGGCTGATTCATGACATGTTAGTACAGCAGACCGCTTTGCAACATGAGTTATAAGAGATGAGGGGTCGTGTTACTGCTTTAGAGCAGGAGAGAGATCGTAGGGAGCGGTAGATGACATGGGATTGGTTTGGATTTTATATAACACTAAACTGAGTAGCATCAGTTAGTGTGAGATGTGAGCCTGATAGTTTAGAGCAGTATTAGACGTGAACTGATTAGTATCAGTCAGTAGTTGGCTTTAGTTAAAATCGTAGTTATGTTAGTCAGAAGAAATTTTGTACGAAAATCTTGATAGGGTAATGAATAATGTTATTCTTATTTTGTCTTGGATAGATAGAAACGCCAGTGCTTGTGAAGCACGATTACCATACGATGTTCGCAAGATGTGGAACGTAATCGGGTTGATCGACCTTACCATTAAGATAAGAGAATAAGTAGCTAAGCATAACATCATAAGGTCATGCTGAGATTTAATACGATATAGAGAGTGAACTTGAAACCCTACCATTTTGGTTAAAATTGTGAGAGATTTGGAATCAATATTGTAAGCTTCCTAGTAATATAGAACATAAGGTGCTTAGCCAAGTAGAGTTTATTTGGGAATGAGAGTTGAGTAGGCATCGTTAAGTGAGTCGTAGACTGTTTTGCTAGAATAGAACATGAGGATGATATGTAAGGCATACATCCTTGTAGCTTTTGGCCGCATGGACTAGAACAACTAAGACAATTTGGTATTACCAAAAGTATTAGAGAATTTGATGTTATGTCGAGATCCGGGCCGAACTCGGATGCCCGACTAAAACCATGTAAAAAAATTAGAACTTAAGGATTTACTAGTAAACCGAGGAATACTAGGAGAGATTTTCAGATTGAGTGGATAGGATCTAAGAGAATCATTGGAGAGCATAAGGACTGAACTTTAGAACTTGATCTTTAGGGGAATAAGAAGAAACCCTATTTGAGGAAATCAATTCATTAGAAGGCTTGTGTATTGACTTGTAGAATGTAATTTCCTTGTCAATGATCATGATTGAGGATTCGAGTTGAATTTTGGGGGCAAAATTCCTTTAAGGGGGTTATACTGTGATAACCGGTAACTTTTCCTGGGTTAAGTATTATAAAATATTATGATTTATATGTCGGAGTCTTTCGGTTTTCTTGAAGAAAGCAGTGAAGTTAACTTCGGATACCTATTTTGATAACGGTTTTAACCGGGTTTTGGGAGAGTCATATGTATCATAAGAGAATCATTTTAGACTCGTAGTTTCGCTCTGGGAATGGTCATGAAGTCTTTTGATGCTTTCTGGGAAGTTATCTCGTGTCTAGCAGAATTCGTCACGCAGCGCGTACCGGCACTACAAAAAATCTAGGAAAATAAGTTTTATAAGTTTTGGGTGAATCAAATAAACTTATTTAATGAAATATTTTATAAGTTTGTGAAACGTTGAATAAAACGTAAATCGTTGAGATGCAAATTGAAAACTATCAGAAAGCGGGCGTTTTCGCGTAATTCGGTAAAAGACTGTAACAGTCGTTAAAGTGAAACTTTTTGTCAAAACAAAAGTGTCAAAACGTATTTTGAAGGTCGGAACACTTTTAAAAATGACGGGAAAGGTTCGGTTGAGTTTAAACGAAAATTTGAAATTTTGGTCCCGGCGCGGCCGGAAACATTCTAAATGAATTTTGGGAGATTTAAACTAAGAAAGGGCATCAAGTAAATACTCTAGGTTATTGAAAAAATGATTTTAAACGCAATAAAAATACTAACTAAACCCGGGTAACGTTTTTACTTAGCGAGAATTGAGTTTTTAAAGAACCCGACACAAAAACGAGACATCCCGATCCACTTAGGATCCCTAGCCGGCAAGAGACAAAAGAAGGGAACACCATGGCATTTTTCTAGCATCACCTTGTCCCACTAGTAGTACATAAGTCTTGGCCTCACTTGAACATGCATTTTGTGCACCATTTCAAATCAAACAAAATTTTGTCTCACCTCTCTTTCTCTCCTACATTCGGCCGAACACCAACAAGACCAAGAAACATCAAATTACAAGAAAACGGGTTGATAATCACTAGTGGGTTAGTGTTAGATAGCTTTGGGTTATAGAAGAACGATTTGGGTTAATATTTCGCATCAAAATCGAACCAAGAACATCAAATATCGTAAGTTTTCTAAATTTTAGTTTAAGTTGTACTTTTATGATTCTCATAGTGACTAAACATAAGTTGTATAAGTTGACCGTTGTGAAATCGAAATTTTGAAAACAAAACGAATGTTAAATCGGTGCGTTTGGTTGCGTCAAAACAAAAATAAAATAAACAAGAAATGGTCACTTTTAAATTTTGGTTGTTGTGGTGAATTTATTTTTAGGTCAAGTGCTTATTTGAGGGCTTATTTTCGAAATAAGCTCATTTGAAGCTTATTGAATATATTTTGGGCTTATCCGGTTTCGGGCTTAATTCGTTTGGGTTGCATTGGTTTGGGCTCGGCC
>BQNB010124269.1:1510-16793 GCA_026074375.1 Tanacetum coccineum
TCTTTTTCTTAAAATTTTCTTTTGTCATAATTTAGGTTTAGAAATTAAATTTGCGTTCGTAGGGGTTAAATTTGATGAAGATGCTTAAATGTCACGTTTTATTAATTCCCGTTTTCGTTTTCATGCTTTATTTCTTAAGTGCTTTTATTGTTTACTTGTTTTTACTTGTTTTATTCATTTTCATTAGTAGAAATAGGAAATTAATTCAAAATCTTTGAAATCATTCAATTCACGCGATAACGAACTTAACCGATTTTCAATTCGCACCTCGTCGGGATACGACTCGGGAAGGTTTTAGATTTTACATTGGATAAAAGTAATCTTCTAGAATCCTCGCGGAAAACTTACTATACTATTATTGACTAATCCTTATGCTATATATTACGTATACGTATTTGGAGATGGAACATGTAACTTCTCAATGGGTGGAGACGGCATCAGAAATTACTCTTGACGCCGTCAGGATTACATATTGACGATGTCACCACCATGTATAACAGCGTCACAATAGCCAACTCAAAGAAGACCTTGGAAGATTCGACGGACTGATGGCGTTACGAAGCCCTAGCGACGCCGTTAGGACCCAATTCCTATATATACAAACCTTTATTTTTCATATTTTCATATGGAAACTTGGGAGAACCTTTGTAGCAGCTGGCATAGTCGATTTTTAGGGTTTTCTAACCCTTTTGTACTCATTTTTACTCCATGTTTAATTGAAGTGAAGTATATAATCCATTTAATCATTCAATATGTATATGTGTTGTTTGATTCTTTGTTCTTCGCTTTCAATTAACATGCTTGGCTAAATTAAATTAGTGTTTGCGTATGATTGTATGAAACCTAGTTTGTAATATCTACTAAATTGCTTCTTGTTAGTGGTATGCACGTTAGAAAACTAGCTATTTGATCTTCATATCATAGCGAAGATGTCTAGGAAACGTGGTTAGGTTAGAGGATACCTGTGATTAGATTTTCATATCTAGATCATCTTTGGGTGGATTTCGAATTAAGCATTTAGTGTGTGTGAATTTACTATTAGGACGGAGCGTGTCTGACATGTAACGCTTGACTTGGTTGTCACGTGGAGTGCGGACTTGACCAACCCGCTGCAAAATTAGGGGAATACTTACACACTACACGACTACATTAACGAGGGCGACGGGCAATAGAATTAGAGAGAACAACTATGGAGTAGTACATGATTAGGTAAACACGTTTGTTTAACCATACGAGTTCCACATATTTACTTTTCTTGAATAATTAGGAGTAGTTAGTAGTTTAGTTAAAACCCACTCTTCAAAACCTAAGATTTTTACTTGCTTTCTAAAAAACATAAAAATACAAAAATACTCTTCCCCCAATCTTTAGACCCTAGTAACGTACAATTTGAGTCTACCCAAACTATTCCTCTAGAGAACGATAATAACCCCCCGAGTCTTGCCTATACTACACTACAACGGTTAGGTACTCTGCCTAGGATGGTTGTAAAACTTTTGTGTTGCAACCCACCGCATCATGTGCAAGAAGTGATCTTTATGTGTTGTTATCAAAACATAATTACTAGTTTTAATAACCAATGCTAAATGGGATTTTGTATTTATCTAATGGGTTGTTTTTACTTTTATAAAATTTGATTGTATATTGACGATTTGTGTGTTTTTTAGGTTTTTATAGCAGAAATATGTGTTGGCATTTGCATCGGACAAGTATCGATGTCGTGAAGGTTAAACCGGTACTTGATCTACATGTGAGATTAACTGAACGGACTGAATTTGTATTATTAATGTGTCGTTTGAAATGTGGTTCAATTCTTATGAGGGTGTTTGGGGTTGTTCATTATTAATAAGCCAAAAATTAGCTTTAGGAGATAGTGTTTAGATTTGCTTATTTTCTATAATAGGACACTAACTTTTTGAAACATGCGATCTCAGTCATTATGGTTTTTTGATTACTAGCTATGGTAGAAAATTAGTGTATGTTTTGTTAACGTGTCTTAGCCTGCTTATATTGCCCCAAAATAGTAAGTATTACCTGAATGCGATGATACAATCGTCAAATATAAAAATCTTCGTTATGTTTTGTTACGTTGCACTTACCCTGCTTTTAATTGCCCCCCTCAATCTCATAGACACTTACTTCACCTGAAGCGATTGACACAGTAAGCGTCGTCAAGCACTATACTAAAATCTTTTCAACAGGCATAAACTTGCATCTTCAAGGCCTAAGCATATTGGTGCATACCCCTGGTAACACATTATATACACTGATCATTTTAGCATATTAGCTGCAAAAATATATGATGTATACATATACCTGAACATTACTAGATTTCCACCAATCAACGAGCTTACGAAATAGATCGCGTATCTGACCAAAAACGAGTAGCAAAACATAGCTAAAGTAGGCTAGAATTATGATCATTTTGATTTGTATATATGAAACTGATCTGAGTTCAACTAGAAAATGAACTGCATGGATACCTTTGCTTTATGTGGCTTTATAGGCGTTTTATCTAGAACATGGATTTTTAAAGATCTTTAAACATTAATAATTGAAGTTATGTAATGTATTATTTAAGATCTTATTAACGAGGTTTTTAACCTTTCCTTGCTTGAAATAGCGAGGTTCTCAAACACACCCGTATAGTATATATTAGACTTTATGAGAACACTATGCCATAAGTTCAAAACAGATACAACTAAGAATGAGACAATGATAGAAATAAATTTGGTTTCCAACGTTTTTAAGTGCCATTAACTAATCAGCTTAAAATGTAGTCAATGTAACTTTTTAGCCAAAAACGATAGAAATGCTATTCGATTTAGCCTACTACATCATATAGTGTGTTTGGTTTAGGCAGTTGCAACTAAAAAGTTGCTACAATTGTATATATAGGTTTGCCTGCTGTCATTTTGAGCATGAACAAATGGGTCAAATTGCTACCGAATGGTCCTATGCTTTATATTACACAACGTTTATGCTCATTTTATACCTACATATATGTGTCGCGTTACAGATTAAACAATACAAAACTGACATTAAGAGGCTCAGGAATATGGAGATGGGTACAATAAAATCAACATCATGGCTGGTAAAAGCAATCCATCCATATGCTTAAGTATGACACACCTATTTGTAAGTGTCAATAAGTATTTGACAACACTCTTAACTTCAGTGTTTGCATTAAATTAATACTAATGACATTCTCATTGCTTCAGGGGAGGTATTTAATAATTGCATTTCATAGATGTATTTTATCGCTGATATCTTTTACGGATAATATTAACTTGATATGACCTATTCAAAACAAAACTTGAACAGATACATCGATTACTTTCTATTAGAAGCACATACATTTACATATGAACAAGTGATTATGTCAATATAAGGGCCAATTGTCGAAGCATCAGACACTACTATGGTCACCACATAATGTGATATGTATGGAGTTGCAAATAATCCTAAAATGCATGTTCGTCTAACAAAATAAAAACGCAATTAATTAATATATTGTTTAAGAAAATTTGCAAATATCAAATGTTTTATCTTTTATCATCTCATCGTAAAATTGTATTCTTTCAATAAATTGCTATAGGATGTTTTTAGCTTTCATCTTGAGCAGGAGCTTAAACCACATTGTTTTTTTAGAACGAAAATTTTTTCACACCTATACCACCTTTCTCACAAATGCCTCCAGCGAGGCTCGAACTCACAACCTTTAGGTTGATGGGGAACACACATACCACTAGACCAAAGGCCTTGGGTAAACCACATTGTATTGTTACATTTTATTGTACCATGTGTTCAATGGTTTGATGCAGGTGCATCCTGAGATTATTTGCATGTTAAAATTCATCAAGGTCAAAATTATACCATTATGTAATTGAAAATTGTAAGGCGGTATTTGTACAACTGTTACAAGTTGTTTTCATGGCCTTATTTATGATTATCTTTTTTTCGGTCGGTTTGTTTGGATTTGTTTATTTTTAATGTAAACCCGTATTAAACCTTATGGACTTATTTGAATTAAGAAAAGCTAATAGGCTTATTTTTTCTGGCTTATGAGCTTATAGCTTATTTAAGTCCATAAGCTCAGCGCGTCGACCTATGAAATTCATAAGCTGAAAAAGGGCTTACGAGGTTTTCCAAATTCAAATAAACCCACAAGCCTACAACATAAGCTAATCCAAGCACCCCCTTAGTTCCTTATTTTAATGCATGGTTCGTGTTACTGCTCTATGTTGCGTGCTTGCATCTTATGTGAAATAAAATGACCCGACACGTACTTTTAATGATGTTTTTCCTTCACTAATGTATGCTCATTTCCGTTCTTAATCTAATCAAATTGAAATATCAATGTAAATTATATAATCTCAATTATAGCATGGATAAATATGTTGAACGAATTTAAAAGAGGGGGATTTTTTTGGCGTTGTGTCAAACAGCTTTGCGTTGAACCATTTTAGAGAAAAGTTGGTTCAAAGAATGCCCTTTCGTTTAGGTATAGCATTTCATAGATAGCTTCTTTTAGGCTTTCTAGACAATTTTCAACAGCTCAACGTGACATATCTACCTCTGAGTTAAAATTATAATCCTATAATTTATAGCGAATTAGTTGAGATACTCTCCAAGGAGTGGTCTCTACAATAATGTATAAAGTTTTACCACCTCAATCTTTTGTACATTCTCAGATATGCTAATACCAATTCTCAGTCATGATAATTGCAATTGGTAACTAACCAATGCTAATCTTAGAGGTGACAATGACAATCTGTAATCTAAAGCAGAGAATTTAGCTAAAAATATAGGAAAAAAGACACCTTTATACTAATTTTCCTAATTGTTTTGTTGTGAAAATTAGAGAATATAACTCTGATAATGTTTGGCTTTAGTAATCCTATTCATATTTAAATTGTAGTGTGATATATGAAGAGGCAAAATAGTTATACCATAGTCTCAATATCGCCATTTTTCTCACTTACCGAGTTACAGATGCTAATCAATGATCAAGATTACCTCTTAACTTGAAATTTTACTTATTCATGGTTGGTTTTACATGAAGCATGTGTCGCTCAAGGCTACATCTACGGTATCTTAATGACATATTCATGCCATTGGCTCTTTGCATACATGTTTAGAGAATGTTTAAAAGCCAATTATGAATTGCCATAGAGGGGACATGATTAAAAAAAAGCCAATTATGGAATTGCCATCCGACCCCACGTAAAAACATATTTGTTGTGTATCCCACTTTCTGGTTGGTGACGGTGCGTTGCCCTTTGTCAAGAAAACTACACTGGGAGTGGTTCCTTTTTTAGTTTTTTCATAAGGGTATTTGCACTTTTCTTTTTTAAATTTTTAGGCCTTACTATTTGTCTCCCAACTTTTTCTACAATAACAATCTTACTGGCATTTTTTTTTCTTCTAATGGATTTAACTTTTTTTCTTCTAAGATTACAACAACAAGAAAATTCTAATTTATTTAGTTTAAGGGGTAGTAATGCTGCGCGCGGGTGATTAAGACTAAGCATCATTAAAGACTTGATTCATTAACTACTATTACTTATGCTTTAAACATTGCAAGGTACATATATGTTTCACCTTTTTTCTAATATTCCAAAAGTTCTTTTCTTTAATCAACTACATAGTTCACACTGCTATTAGGAGCTTCTTACTATTCGCTTAATCTGTTTTTGCATTAATTGTATTCCGTAGTAGTAATGATAGTTATATATGTATGGAACAAGCTGTCCAAAAAAGAGAAGAAATGGTTAATCAAGATGCAAATGTATGGCCACAAGTTTAAAGCAGTCGATGCAATTAACACACTGAGATGAATGAGTAGTGTTAAGTGTTTTCTCGAAACCGATATGCATAATAACCGTGTTGGTGATGCAAGTGAGTGGAAATCGACTTTGATCATGATGAGGTGATATATTAATAAAGAGAATGAATTAGTGTGGAAGCTGGTGGATGATGTTTGTGAAATAAAGTGAAAGGACTTAAAGGAGTCTGAATTTTAAAGGTCAGTAAAGATAAGATCGAAACTGCTGATGTTCTTGCCAAACAATGCATGTGCTGGAAATGGTGTTAGGTAGTTACATGGAGTGCTAATTTCGGATCAAAATTTGTATTTATTCAGCTGTTATTTTTGTGTTGTGTACTGCTTTGGTCTTGGAATGATAAAAGGATCTTAGTCGAAGAGAGGCTTAAGAGGGACATAAACATTCATCAAGAGATGTTTGAAATAGTATTGTGTAACCAATTTGAGTTTTAATTTAAGCTTAATTTCTTCACTGATTGAGGTATTATATATGCGGAGTTGTGCTACTATTATCATTTTAAACATGAAACATTTTAACAAGAAGTCAACCAACAATGCATATAATACTCTCATGCAGGGGCGAACTTAGAGAATTAAATCATCAGGTGCACAAATTTTTTAATACAAGTATAAAAAAAAAGGACTAAAATGTACGATTTTATTAGTAAATTAATGGTTCATTATTGACTAAAAATTATTTATTGATATATATCCATATGTAATGTAACTAAAAAAAACTAAAAACTATTAAACCCTTAAAAATAAAAATAAAGAATAGAATTCCCTACCTGTTTCATTGTGATCTGACGTCAAAGAGGGGGAGTGGGGGTGAACGAATGAATGACGACTCGTATTGTGTTTTTGAAACTACCCTTGCGGATAGTATCGGGATAGGGCACCACTTTTAACGTGTGCGAGCTCCTTAAGAAAATAGAGAAGAAGAAGATATAATTGATCTTTTACTTGATTGATTGATTATAAAATATAAGAGTAAAAACAGTATTTATAAGACAAAGTAGAGTAAAACCCTAATAGCTAAACGGACTATGGGCCTATTATAGCTATTATGACTTTTGACCATTGACTTTAACTTTTGACTTACCTACAATTTAAACATTGACTTTTGACATTTCTTAATATGACTCAACACTTATCCTAAACATAATAAACTACGATAGTTATCCTAAACCAAGCGCGTAACGGTTTTCCCTTTTTCTAACTAAATAAAGGATTATGTATAATGGGCTTTAGTAATATTATGAAAAACTAAAATTTTTACATATTTGACTAGTTCATTTTAAAGAAATAGAGATTTTTAGCAAATATATACACTACGCGACAAAATTCCATCGGGTTCCCGTGCACCCCCGGGAACCCCCTAGCTCCGCCCCTGCTCCCGTGCGCAAACATTCCGTCGCGAAGCGCGGGTGTTAAAAGCTTGTTTTATTTATTTTCAAGCATTATTAAGTTTTCCATTCACTCTTTACTAGAGGTGAACATTTCGGGTTTTTTTAAAACCGAACCGGTTTTAGTCAACCGGTCTAAGAAGTTTTGACTAAAACCGGTTCGGTTAAAAACCGGGTTTAACCGGCCTACAAACCGGTCTGGTCGATTTCTCTTAAACCGGTTCAGAAACCGCTGCCAGTTTTTAAAAAAGCCGGTTCTGATTTTTTTCCTGGTTTGATTCATGAACCGGTTCTTTTTTTACACCACTACTCTACGTCTCAACAAAATTAGTACTCGTATAATGTGTGTGACTAAAACTCTAAAAGTATAAACATGGCCCGAAAATAACAAGGCCCAATAACAGAACCCATTCACAATAATAGGTCTACAATTAATATAAAGAACCCGATGAACAATAATAGGGTTTATCAAAAGCATTGAACCGCCGCCGTCGTCGTAAATTTCCACCGGAGCTCTAATCTCACACAGCTGCAGCCATGGTACAATCATCTTTGTATTGGGAATTTATTTTGGGGTCTTTGTATATTCTTTGTTCCTTAACACTGTTTTTATGATAACAGGCAAGAGGATTGAAGAAACATATGAAGAGGATCAATGCTCCTAAGCATTGGATGCTTGATAAAACTACTGGTGTTTTTGTAAGTAAAACACATTCTTATCAAATGATTTATATAAAAAATAATAAAATTGGTGTAGTTTTTTTCTTATGTGTGGTATATTGTTATTTGTTTTGTGTGTTTTAGGCTCCTAAGCCATCATCTGGACCACATAAGGCTAGGGAGTGTTTGCCTTTGGTTCTTATACTGAGGAATAGGTTGAAATATGCGTTGACGTATCGTGAGGTACAATCCATTTTGATGCAAAGGCATGTGCTTGTTGACGGCAAGGTCAGGACCGATAAGACTTACCCTGCTGGTTTCATGGGTGAGTCTTGTTATTATTTTTGCTGTTTGGTGGTTTACTAGAAGTTTGTTTGCTATAATGTGGTTTAATATTAAGGTTCCTAGAAAGCTATCATGGTGCTTTGGTTTTTAGGCTTCGGATAGTATATGATTAGACGCTAAGTGGATTGGGGAAGGTGGGTTGAATGGGGCAGTATCAGGAGTGGGTCAAACGGATAATGGGTTCAATGGGCATTATTTTATATTTACGTTTTTAGTATGATATTCACCGGTTTTTTAGTATAGATAGAATGTTAATATGTATTGCTTTCGGCCTCCTCCTTGGTCGCCTTCTGCCGTTGTGTTGCTGTATTTTGGTACATTTTAGGCGTGAATAAATTTTCTTTGCTCTTCAAAAAATACTTATGGGAACTTAGAACATTGACGTGAATCTATTTATAACTACAAGTTATATGCATATTCCTTTTAACCCTCATGATTCAGTCTCTCTGAAATGTATATTTTGGACTACATGAATGTAATGCTTTCGTATAAAAAGTTGCTTCTTCTTTAGTGTTTTCATATTTGTTTTGGTTTTTGTCAGATGTGGTGACAATTCCTAAGACTAACGAAAGCTTCCGTCTTCTATATGATACAAAGGGAAGGTTCAGGATGCACTCCATCAGGGATGAGGAATCAAAGGTAGGTTGTCCCTTGTTGCAAAAAAAAGAATCGCTTGTACTTGCATATATAAATGCTAAAAATAAAGAATTTAGCAAAGTTTGATTACATTTTGGTGTTGGGTATCTTTTAAGTTGATGTGTTAACTAACTGTCTTTTGTGCAGTTCAAATTGTGCAAGGTTCGATCGGTTAAGTTTGGTTCAAAAGGAATTCCATACATCAACACTTATGATGGTCGCACAATCCGCTACCCGGATCCTCTCATCAAAGCTAATGACACTATCAAGCTTGACTTGGAGACTCAAAAGATTGTTGATTTCATTAAGTTTGATGTCGGGAATGTTGTCATGGTGACTGGTGGACATAACACAGGCCGTATTGGTATCCTTAAGAACAGGGAAAAACATAAGGGAAGCTTTGAGACTGTTCATATTCAAGATGCAAGTGGTAATGAATTTGCTACTCGTTTGGGCAATGTATTCACTGTTGGAAAGGGTACAAAGCCGTGGGTATCTCTACCAAAGGGCAAGGGTATCAAGCTGACCATTATCGAGGAGGCTAGGAAGAGGCAGGCTGCTCTAGCTGCTACTGCATAGGTTGCTTAATTATGTTGCCTTTTGGCCGGTTATATTTAAACTATATCTGAGTACTTGTTTTTAGGAGTTTTTTATTTTATTTTTTACTATTACAATTTTGATACTTTGGATCTGGGTGTTATCTTTCCTTTAGTTACAAATTAACTGTTTGCTATTAAAATTTATGTTTTCTTCATTTACATGTCTTAATGTTAATATCTGCTTCTTTGAATTTGGTCATAGTGATTTTGAGCAACTAAGTTTCCTAAAACAGTTTATACACATGCGGTTACCGAAACTTGTTAACATATGCTCAATGCTTCTTGCTGCTTGTTACTTGTTAGAACAAATATCATTTCTGTAGTGTTTTACTTCTTTTGTTTACTCTGCTAATTGATACGTTCTAGTGTTTATAGGCATGGTCATTTTGTTTTCTTGATCAACTTCCAGGATTAAACCTTGTAAACCGTTTCTTTTGGTAAAATATAAACTGATGGTTCTGTGACGATCTATGTTGCAAGAGATCGAGAAAAGAACGAAATCATATGACTTGCTGCAACTTGCGAATATGACTTGTTGCAACTTGCTAGAATATTTGGCCTCGATACTCTACTGATTTGATATATCTTGTCTATAGCATGAATCGTGGAAGGACCTAGAGAAATAGGCTCTGAATTTCGTCAGCATATGGAAAGATAACGTTACACCGAAAGAGACTTTCTCTCATCCAAGTGCGAATATTCAGGTTTCAAAACAATATAAACCTTGTATCGTACTCTGGATTTTCAACTTTCAACTTCAACTTTCACTTTGGGGTCTGTTGTTGAGAAAGAAACTTCCTTATAGAAGGAGTCGTAATGCTGTATAGCCATGGTTCCTTCTTGTTTCGAAGCTTTTACGATCTCTTGAGATCTAGCCCTTGGTTTCGAGCTTTTACGATCATCTTGTGAATCTCAGCCTACCACACGTACCATAAACAATAAAGGTGACCTCTTAAACACTCGTGTGTGTTATTTAAATTGTCATTGCAAGGGATATATCTTTGGTTATGGGTTCTACAAGTGGTTGTATGAAGATTTAATCCACATTTACCAATTATATTAGCAAAACATTTGTTGCAATGTTGTCGATAAAATTGGTTGCAAAGCAGGTTGCAGCATACCATACTTTTTCGAAAACCAAGCCGAGCTGCAGAAACATAAGTTACTCAGTATTTGTTGTTAAGATTTTGCACACAGTGCTCTATAAACCAGCATGTTGTGCTATATGATGAAAAGAAAACAGAGGTCATGTGGTAACGCATACTTTGTTCGAGCATGTTGAGATCAATTGAGATTGACACGTTTGAGTGATAAACAAGATGTAAAATGCTTGGTTTTGTTCTACATTTGTTGTTTTCCTAATAAAGAAAATAAACCACACAATCATTATTTAATTGAATAAATACTGCTAACTTGAATTAGTTTGTAATAGATTTTGCAGGGATTTCTTTTTGAAAAGCAGTCGAAAAAGGTTACTTACCTTTCTAAAATGTTCTGGATATATTACAATACCCCCTGCTGTCAATATAGTAAAAAAAATTTGAAAGGCTGCTTGGTTTGATGAAGGGTATGGGTATTGGGTATGGGAGACTAAACTATACCTATCTTCTTGAATTTGATAACCAATTTCCCAATCTAAAACTACCATCCAGGCACTTTTATAAAGGTTTTAATACTTATTTTAGTACTCCATATTACATAAGGAACAAACGGTTCAGTCACAAGCCAACCTGTTAGTCCCAAACCCGTATTTTGGAACGATGTGAACTTATTTACTTCGAATTTGGAAAAGGCCTGCAATGTATAAAAGTTCCGGGATCATATTGAAACCAGGAAGGGTACTACAAGTCTAATATTATAGGCAATACCACACACAAAACACGAGTCTAAGCGTAGCAAATTACATATGATTATGCTAGACGTAAAACTAGGCAAAATACGCAACAATACTTCATTATGCAGCAACACCACCCTCAAGAAGCATCTGATCAAAATGCCAGACCCCTGCAGTTCAAATATTACAACTATTAATACATAAAACAAACATACAACAACCATTGCTTTAGAACTGAATTTCAAATGCATGTACAAGTTTTTGATACATGTTAAATGAGTTACTGTATCAACTCTGTTCTAAATAGTAGATACGTTTCTTTGTTGCAAATAGATTTTAATGATTATACGCGTTTTCGCTTAAGTTATTATAATAACTTACCATGGCCTTTCCCGACTCTTCTCAGTTGAGAGACATAGTCTGATATTTTCTTAATTGCTTCAACCTACCATGGTGAATACAAGTTAATACAAATATTACTTTAATATATTTTGATGTATTAATATCAATATCTATATTTTTACATATATTTGAAGGTATGGTATTCACCTGCTCAGCTAGGAATTCACTCTCAATGAAGTCTGCCATTTGGGGATCATTGTTTCTATCAGCCACCTTTAGTTTCAGAAAGAATTGGTTAAACATGGTAATAGTGTTGATAAAGGACTATCCATACCGTGCCATGAGTGAGAGCAGTTGTTACTTAAGATAATGGCTTATGTTAGATATATATAAAATACTTGAATATCTTTATAAAATGGCATACCGCGTGCAGTGCAAGAAGTTTTTCGTTGACTAGTTTCTCCAAGGACAATGCTAGCTCCATTGCTGATCAAGATCAACAGAATACAGGCGAATATGGTTACATATATGTTAATTAACCTGATATGGTTAATGTATTCCATAGAGAATATTTGAGATGGGTTTACCATATAAAGCATCTCCCTTTTCTACATGCTCAAACTCAGAAGGGGGCGTAACGATAGTATGTAACGTTACTCTTCCACCTCGCATATTCTGCATATTTATCAATATACTTAGAAACATAGTGAGATATGATCTCAAACTTCCAACTTGAGATTATTTACTGTTGTGATCCTAATAATTCACATGAGCGAGAATGACCTGATATTTCATTAGCTTCTCAGCATGTTCTCTTTCTTCATCACTTGATTCTTTAAAAAATCTGATAAACAAAACAAACGGAATCTTATAGTACTGTAATAATTCTACAAGAAAGATAATAGTTTCGAGTTTATGTGATTTGCTTACTTGGCAAAGCCCTTCAAAGCTACGTTGTCCCTATCGAAATATGCATACAGAGCATGGTACACATACGAGACATTGTATTCCACACTGCAGCAATATTAAGGAACAAAACAATTAGAAAAAATAGATTGAACTTGTAAAAATAATTAAGCTGCTACTAGTTTAGGTACGTTAAGATCATCATAACGTGTGAACGGCTAATCTTTTACATCATGAAAGTAAATACTTTTCTTTCCATTTGCTTGGGTTCAGTGTGAAATAATATCAGCAACACTACCGGTTTTAATCATGTTAAATAAAATGAGCTTCACATAAGTTTGGGTATTAAAACTCCTTTCATCGATGGTATTTGCGACGGTGAACCAAATAACACATAATTTCGTGATCAATGACCAATAAGGTAGCTTTTTGAACTTTGCATAACATTAAAAATAAGAGAACTCTGTTATTCGGGAGTTATTCATCTAGTTTTGTGGAGCATCTGTTTATGTTTATACAATTATATTCAGTCGTATTTTCGTCTGGTCGATCTTATCAACATCAGATTTTTACTTACGTTTATATAAAGTCTAATATGACAAGCACTAAAATTTGGTCTCTCGGTCATATTTACATAACAATATCATAAACACCCTAATATCATACTTGTTCACAGATCATAACGATCATATATGCACAGATCTATCTACGATAAAACATAAAACTCGACGTAAATAAATAAAAAGAAAAAGAAACATACTTAATCTGCTCATTAATAGCAGCTTCAGAATCATGAAAATAGTTTTGCTTAGCAAGCGACATCTGAGGCGATATCGGGACAACAAACGCATCCTTCTTAACCTCTTCAAACGGCTGAAACAAAACACCACTACTCACGACCACATTCTCTTCACCCACACTCGCACCACACCTTCCATTCACTTTAACAAAACCGATCGCTTTTCTCGGTACGTAACCGAGATCCGCATCGGTTTTGTTCAACAGAAGATTAAAGGAAGAAGAAATTGATGTGTTTAGAGACATTTTTTTTTCAAATGAAATGAGTGTGTGTGTGTTATTTTAAAGAGGAGCTTAAGGGTTCACGAGAGTTATAATAGGAGATGGGTGAATGTGGACCGTTGAATGGTGTGACACGTGGACGGTTGAGATTGGAGTGAAGGTACTGGCGTGTGGTGGCCTCGTGGCTTATCTTAAAAGTCTGTGGTGGCTGTGGAAAGATCTGTTTTCCATGTCATATTCTAGGTATCTTTATCCACCTAACTATTTTTTCCTGCTTTCACACCACTACTTTATGTATAAGAAAAAAAACAATATGAAAAATTATAAGTAAATTTTTATACTTTCTACGTATTATGTAATGGTCTTCAACACATCGACATTACTTTTTACTCTTATCATCAAACCAACCATTAAATTCTCTCACATTCAACTCACATGAGACACGAGCCATATCAGATTTTTAAATCATATAGTGTAATTTTTTTTAAATATCTCTAATATGGATGTGTGCAACCTTTAATTTTACATAATAGATTATTTATGAAGCAATTTTACTAATCATAATTATAAAAAGGAAGTTATGCTACACCTTGTGTAGTGGTGACCACTAAACCCGCCATACAGACATATACCTCAATAAAACACAAATATAAATAATACACACAAATATAATTGCATGTGTTATGGTCAAGTTTATAAATAGCATGAGGCGTGGCGTAGCGGCATAGCTAAGCCTCAAGTTTTAGCGTGGTGAGGCGTGGTGATATGACGTTTTTAAGGCGTGAATTAAGGCGACAACAAATATTTATAGATTTATATCATATTTTATAATTATATGAGTAGTAAATATTATTAAACTTAAGCCTCAATCCAAAATATTAGTAAATAAAGTCCAAATCTCAAATTTTAGAAAATACCCTAAATACTTCAAAAAAACTCGCCACGGCTTACGCCTTTGCCCGCCTTTTCACGCCTCAACTCACGTCACGCTTAGAGTCGACGCCTTGATCTATTTTGTAACGTAAACGGCGCGCCTCGCGCCTTGGCGCCGCCTTAACGCCGCCATGACGCGCCTTTTAGAACCCTGGTTATGGTGGTTAGCATCACCAAACGAGTTCCAAAAAACTACCATCACGCGTAGAGGTAGCCTTGGTGTAATGGTCGTCACTCGTGGTCATGGGCACCGTTACGCCTAATTTAAAAACATAGGTTATGATTCTCGTAAGAAAAGTGGTAAGGAAAAAAAAGAAATCCAAACTCACCTCGCACATGAAAAGTGTTTTCAACGAGGAGTATGTGAGAGAGGAGAAGAGACGCACAAACGAGTTAAAATGCCCAAGGAGGCTTATGGCGTTTGAAAGTTTTTCCCCGTCAAACTAATATTAAAAAAATTATTTGTATGCCTACAACATGAACCTAAATATATATACCTAAAGATTTGATTGGTGTATTTCAAAAAGTGATTGGTGAAAAAGTATGCAAGAGAATAAATGTAATACACTTGTCATGAAATGAATGAATTATGTCTAACTTGATTCAAAGCCCGCCCCATGGGCGGCTAGCTTCAAGAATTATTCAAGATAAGATTCTTAACATAGTTTTGAAGGTATCATTAAACTAAAGTAGTTGTTTACAATAAAACAAATATTTTGTGACTCATAATTGTAAAAGAAACATATATCCACAACTCATAATCTTGTGTAACTTA
>BQNB010124270.1:0-19226 GCA_026074375.1 Tanacetum coccineum
TTCCCCAAATTGGTTGTCTTGGGATTTCGGCTCCACGAGGGATGTGCTATAAACCAAATACCAGCCTTACTTGTTTCCCCACCTGCATCAAAAATTTTAGTTTAGCAGTAAGAATTCATTCAAATAGGCAGATACAATTTGTAGGATCCTTTTGCTTAATGGATCTTAACCTTTAGCTTGTAAAGGGTTTGTTGCCTTAGATAAATCTAAAGTAACAATGATGAAACAATGATTAACCACTATTGATTATGCGGAATTTAATCAACAATGTAAAGAAGAACACAATCAAAACACTTTTATATTGAACTTTGAATCTGCCTAGGTTACAGATTACAAACTATGATTACTATATTGATCTCTATGATCTTCTGTAGAACTATATCTACTAACTATGCCTAGGGATCCTTTTATAGACTAAGGAAACCCTAATGGGCTTTACAAAACGCGTATAAAGATAATGCATATCCTTTCCTAAGATATCTCATGCATATCTTTAACTCTAACTAATTTATGCGTAAGCAGACTTAACTATTACATAAACAATATTAACTATTTAATACTGCCAGTACTAACTATTATACTAGCAGAATTAACTATAATACTAACATAATTAAGTATGTTTCACAAAATTCCTAACATGCTTGATAGCAGACTTAGAAGTATCCCGTGTGGAATTTCGTTTGAAGTCTTGCTTGCTTGTTGTTTGATTTTAGTTTCGGATGTTTTGGAATAAGTTTGGATTATGGTCCCCTGTGTGGGCATTTGAATAATTGTAAGAGATTGTGAATTTTAGTTGCGATTTGGGACATCACTTGAGTTTGTTCAAGGTTGATGGTCTTCATAGCACTTGGAGTTTATGCAATGTAGTTTTCTCTATTTTGTATCTTGTGTTATGATTGATCATTATGTTGCATTCCCGAGTTTCCGCCATTGTCAGGGTGTGACACTAATCTATATACAATATCTCTTCAAGATACAACGTCACCAACTCTAATTTGTTTCTTGGCTGACCTTCACCAACTCAAGCATGGTTATGGCATCGAAGACTTTCTCGTCTTAACTTCGACACCATTAACTTTCTTTCAAAGAAAGATAATGTCATTGGTTTACCAAAGTTGAAATATATCAATGATCAACTACGTTCTTCATGTGAACTGAGTAAAGAAAAAAGAAGCACATTCAAGAAAAAAACTATTCCAAGTTTGAAAGGATGGTTAAATTTGCTTCATATGGACTTATGTGGTCCAATGCGGATTGAAAGCATCAATGGGAAGAAATGCATTCTGGTAATTGTAGATGATAACTCATGATACACTTGGACTCGCTTTCTAAGAACTAAGGACGAGACACCATAAGTACTCAAAGATTTTCTCAAGATGATTCAACGCAATCTCCAAGCTCAAGTGATTACTGTTCGAACTGACAGAGGCACATAGTTCTTAAACAAGACACTCCATGCTTATTTTAAAGAAGAAGGCATTGAACATCAAACTTCCACTCCTCGAACACCTGAACAGAATGGCGTTGTCGAAAGACGAAACCGTACTCTTGTTGAGGCTGCTCGAACGATGCTTTCAGCTTCTAAACTTCCTTTATTCTTTTAGGCTGAAGCTATAGCAACCGCATGTTACACTCAGAACAAATCTCTCATCATCCCCAAACATGAAAACATACCATATCACATCATCAATGGCAGAAAACCTTCTATTAAACACCTTCACATATTTGGTTGCACTTGTTACATAACCAGAGATAGTGAAAACCTCGACAAGATGAAAGAAAAAGGGGATTCGTGCATTTTGGTGGGATATTCTACTCAGTCAAAGGGATATAGAGTCTACAAAAAGAAAACCAGATTAATAGTTGAATCCATTCATATCAACTTTGATGAAATCAAGGAATTATCAAAGGCGTAAGATTATGATAACTCTGGCCCCGTGCCCCAACTACAAAAGACGGCCCCGTGCCACAATTACAAAAGGCTTCTGATCATAATCGTTCAGAACTTGGAATTCAAGACCACAACAATGAACTTTCAAGTTCAACCTGTCCCAAATGGTCTCCTCTAGCAGACAAAATTGCTTCTGCATTACAAGCGTTGTATTTTCTATTCAGTCCGTGTTCGAAAGAAAATATACACTGCAGGCAATCAAAGTGTGTCAAAGTCTTCCTCTCTCTCTGATAATTCTAAAAAACAAAACACACAACCTACAATAAATATTCAACCTACAACAGAACTGATCACTCCAACAACAAATGTCAATGCTGAGGAAAACAACAATGATCAAGCAGCAGATGCACATATTGATGAAAACAAATTTTACAACATCTTCAGTACACCGGTACGTGAAGAAGAAGAGTCATCTTCTCGCAATGTTGATAATTCTAACATGCATACATTCTACCAACGTCGTCAATCTGAACACCGATGGACTAAAGATCACCCGTTAGAACAAGTTTGTGGAAATCTATCCAAGCCAGTACAGACAAGATGACAACTTGCAACAGATCCTGAAATGTGTATGTTCGCGCTCACCGTGAGTTCTGCTGAACCAAAAAACATTAAGGAGGCAATGGCTAATTTCGCATGGATCGAGGCAATACAGGATGAGCTTCATCAATTCGATAGACTACAAGTCTGGGAACTCGTCAAGAAACCATTTGGCAAGACAGTCATCAAGCTAAAGCGGTTATGAAAGAACAAAAAGGATGAAGACCAAATTGTAATTCTCACTAAGGCACGACTTGTAGCTAAGGGATATGCTCAGGAAGAGGGTATTGATTTCGAGGAATCATTTGCTCCAGTCGCTCGCTTAGAAGATGTTCGGATCTTTGTTGCTTACGCTGCAAACAAATCCTTTCCAATCTACCAGATGGACGTGAAAATGGTTTTTCTTAATGGTCCACTGAAGGAGGAGGTTTATGTTGCTCAGCCAGATGGGTTCGTTGATCCTGATCATCCTAAAAAGTCTACCGTCTTAAGAAAGCTCTATATTGATTGAAGCAAGCTCCAAGAGCCTGGTATGATGAACTCTCAAATTTCCTGATGTCCAAAGGCTTTACTAAAGGTACTATTGACCCTACTCTGTTTATGACAAGATACGAGGAGGACATTCTACTTGTTCAAATTTACGTCGATGACATTATTTTCGGGTCTACAAACCCAAAATTTTCCAAAAGATTTGCAAACTCATGCACAGTAGATTTGAGATGTCCTTAATAGGGGAAATGAAATTCTTTTTAGGACTTCAAATCCACCAATCCCCACAAGGTAACTTTATCAACCAGGCCAAGTACGCTTTAGAAATACTCAAAAAGCATGGTATGGAAAAATGTGATAGCATTGGTACACCAATGGTTACTAAACCTAAACTAGATGCAGACTTGAGTGGCATACCCATTGACCAAACAAAATATAGAAGCATGATTGGGTCACTCATGTATCTGACGTCTAGTAGACCAGACATAGTGCAAGCAGTATGTTACTGTGCACATTATCAAGCAAGACCAACAGAAAAGAACCTCAAAGATGTTAAAAGAATCTTTAGATACTTAAAGGGTGCCATAAATATGGGACTCTGGTATCCAAAGGATTCTGGCTTTAAACTAACCGTATTTTCAGATGCTGATCATGCCAGATGCATTGATACTCGCAAAAGCACTTCTAGAGGAATACAGTTCTTAGGTGATAAGTTAGTCAGCTAGATGTCAAAGAAGCAAAAATACACTGCAATGTCTTCAGCAGAAGCAGAGCACGTGGCGTTATCTGCAAGGTGTGCTCAAGTAATGTGGATGAGGACACAGCTTAAGGATTATGTCTTCAACTACAACAAAATACCATTGTATTGCGACTCTCAGTCAGCTATATCAATCTCATGCAACCCCGTGCAACACTCTCATACCAAGCACATCCATACTCGATACCACTTTATCAAGGAATGGGTTGAACGTGGTATAATAGAATTGTACTTTGTCAAAACTGAATACCAATTAGTTGATATGTTTACGAAAGCCCTTCCTCAAGATCGGTTCGAGTATCTTGTCAGACGAATTGGTATGAGATATTTGACTCCAACAGAACTGGAGGTTCTGGCAAATGAATCTGCTTGATATATTCATCAAACATCGACATGTAAATATTTTTTAAAAAGCAAAATACAAAAATATAAAACCTATAAAACCAAATACAAAAATATAAAATTTCAAAAAGAAAATACAAAATCAGAAAATCAAAAATTCCAAAAAGAATCTTCTCGACATGTCTCTTGGAATCGATAACATTTATGTACCTAGAAATGACGATTAAAATTGTCACGGGTATGTAAATGAAGTTCGAACAATAGTTTAAACGTTTCAAAACATGTCATTTCTAATTTTATTAATGGCTTATGTGCAAATCAGTACATAACCCGGACTTCAAATAAAGGAAAGTTTATCATCAAAGATAACTTATCCTAACAACGCGAAAATTAATTTTCTCGGTCTTGAGCTGTTCTTACAAGACATTCAAAGTTTTGAGCTCAAGAAAAGGAATGTGTACGCATAAGTGCATTTATCCTAAAAGTTAGAAGAGAAGTCTTCTAACATGAGATTTTTCAAAAAAGTTGAACACAATTTTTCAAGAATGATTTTCATGACAACATTTTACAAAAGTGATTTTACAATTATGGTATCTTTCAAAATTGTGTGTTCAACACTGCATCACTAATAAAGTTTTCAAAGACGATCATTTTAACAAGTTGTATCATTTTTATAAATGAGTCATATGTTGAGGAGGAGCTTTTCGAAAAACAAAGTTTTAATGATTTTGAATACATCATCTCACGACAATTCTTATGTATTCAAAACATTATCAAAAGTCTCTTAATAACTAATCAGTAATAATGACATAACTTACTATCGAATGGTTGTTATAAGATGATCCAATGTCTGAGCATAATTTTTCAAGAATTCTTCAATGACATTTCATAATCTTTCAAAATTGTGTGCTCAACACTGTCTCACCCTCAATTTTATATTCTTTTTAAAACTTGGTATCATTTTTGTGGTGTCAAACATATGTAAAATTGAGGGGAGCAAGCAGAAAAAGTTTCACATAATTCATGCTGACACATTTCTCTCCCACAGAATATTCAAGAAAAATTGTAATCACCTAGTATTTCAAAGACTAAGTGAATTAGCATTTAAAATAAGGAGAGAAATGTAATTAAAATGTGATCTAGATAATAATAAGTGATCTAAAGACTCAAAGTGCTTTATACTTCTACCCACATGTGCAAAACACTTTTATTTATCGATGCACGTGTGAAGGGGGAGTTTTTCCAAAAGATGAAACTTTCAAAGTGTTAAACGTTTTGATATTCTATCAAACACTTTGATTGATTTTCAATGGTTTTATGGTGAAGATCAAAAACCCAACAACATCTTAATTCACGACGATTCTGAAGTCATAAGGTGGTTAGGTTAGGTATTAGTCCTATGATATAGCAGTCCTTAAGCATGATTTAAAGAAGAATAAGAAACGAGAATAATGTCGACTATGACATGAGTTAACACTGGAACAATCACAAAACAAGAATAATGCCGACTAAGACATAAGTTAAACACTGGAACAATCACAACAAGGTGTTAGTAATGACGTCTTGGTAAGCATTAAAGGGGTTGAAGAATGAAAAGGAAATGTAAAGATAAATGACTAAAGAAAGAAGCCCTCCATACACATTTAGGTAGAAATGGGGTCAACACATATGCTATCAATCTTCAAAAAGATGAATTCTCTTATTAAAGAAAGACATCATGGACCTAGTGATACACTGCACAACCCTTCCCAGCTATTCAAGTTTCGCTCAAAAGATTATTGTCTCATTTGTCACAAAGATACACACGACTTCTATTGACTTTCTCACTCTGAATTAGTTGATATTGAATAGGTGGAAGTCAGCTTCAGCCTCCGATTACTAAAACCAAAACACACTAATAGAGTCTAGAGCTAAAGAGATCAATAAATAAATCTCATTAGGACACATTCCATGACAAACACTTATTGAACACCATCAAGTTCACAAGCTGTTAACAAGAGTCCTATGCATTATCCTTGTGATTCTGCCAGAACATCTGAGTGATACTATTTAGTATTCACATTGATGATGGAAATCCTTCTAGTGTCAACATCAAACATCACTACGGTCGGTGACATGCGAGATTATATATGAATCAAACTTGTGATAACTAGATATCGATATTGGTCCAGTAAATGAAATGATGACTTAATCAGAAAGATAGTAACTATCTAATTCACTCTTACCGTGATGTCTGCTTTGAGACATTCTGGTATTGAGAACAAGCAAGTGTAGTGAATCTAATACATCTACGTTAGAGGATCTAACACTTTGAGCTAGAAACCTTGTTAATGAGGTTCTTCTAATTTAAACCTACCTGATCACAGGTATAGTATTTATACTATAAAACGGTCCTCACAGAACCGGAGGTTAACACTACCGAATTTCAATGAATGACAAAGCCATATTCGTCTATATTTGTTTATCACTAACCATTTAAATGTAGATTAAGACGACGGTGTAGAAATCCATTCCAACTAAGTAAGATTCATTACCACATGCTTAAGCTACAAAGACATACTATAAGCATCAAGATTTAAGAATCAAGAAAGCTCAAGTTCAAAGACAAAGACTTCCGCAACTCTGATATTCAAGATCTTCCTAAAGATATCAATATTATCAAGACAAAGATTGTCAAGGGAGATTGTTAGCAAGCTTTCAGGATGATGCATAGTTGAGCATGTTGGTCAAGACACAAGATCGCAAGGTGGCAATGATCTCAAGGAGAAAGATTTAGAGATCTCAGAACTAAAGACAAGGACAAAGGCTCAAGATCAAGTATCACACAGCATGAAGGAATAAGCCTACAACAAGATAAAGACCAAGACAAAGACTCAAGGACTCAACGACAAGACAATCTCAAAGACCTTGCTTCGGGGGAGATTGTTAGCCTCAAAATATTGAGTCGAACATGGAATCTTCGGTCTTTATAATATTTACGTTGTAATAGGCAAGAAAGGGTATCAGACACATTTATGTAATCAAATTGTGCACGTGTTGCGGGCTTAAGCCCAAGTAATCCTGAGCCTAGCCCATTCGTTAAACCTAGGAGTCCCATGTTAGGATCCTAAGTATAAATACCCCTTCTCCATAATGGAAAAGGGTTGTCTGTTCATTTTTTAAGGTTTCACACATAATGATCAATCCAAACACCCTCCTTTCTCCTCTTTACTTTTCTTCTTCTTCCTTTCTTATTTTCTATATGTATTTCGTGTTTATGTATTAAAGTGATCATGGTTTCAGGATAACATTATCCATATATTTGGATCAATAGGACTACAAATAAAATCCTGGTTCTACCTTTGGTTAAGTAAATGGTAGACTAAGGTAGCTTAGGCTTAAAAATAACGTTCTGTTTCCTTAAGGAGTTCAGTGGATTGTAGACTACCAGTATATAGATAACAATTGGGCATAAGTGGTTAAAGCCTCGATGAGCTAGGTTTCAACATTGTCACCTAGATAGATTGTAATTGACGGTGTAAACTTTATGCGGGTTTGGTTGATTGTGACGAGATTAACCATAATATAAACCTGGATTCTAGGGAGAAGTACCACCTAACATTGGAATGATATACCACCAAAGAAAGTAGTACAATCATTGCACACATGGACAATTCATACATCTTATTTGAATAAACTTGGTTAATACGTTTTCCTTACATAAGTGTTTGACCTCTTCTTTATCGTTTGTTTATCTGCTAGTGTGTGTTACTTGTCTCATTTATTACTTTATTAGTTTAGATTAAACCAAACTCATGCCAGACACTCAAGCTGTAACCCCTCACTTGCGTTAGTTTAGGTTTAATTAGGATTAATTAGGACTAACATTAGATAACTAAAATACAAGTAGATTAAAGTATTAACGCTCACTCTTAGTGATGGATACCCTACTTACCAACGGACCTATAATAGATCGGGTATACTTCCCTACAATCGATCGGGTATACTTCCCGTTAATGTTAGTTAATAGGTAAAGTCGGCAAAATATAAATAGTAAAACTTGATAATATAATTACCTATACTAAACGACACATCATGTTTTTGGCGCCGCTGTCGGGGAGTGAAATTTGTTTAATACTTGTTTATTGGTATTTTAGATTGGATTTTGTGTTTTTAGTTTAGTTTTATTTGTTTGATATTCTATATATTTAGTTGCTTGGTGTTTTTGTACTTTTATCATCTTTCTACATTTCTATACATGTTGTTTACCTTCTATTCGAATACCCGATAAGGCATATTCATCCCATTAAATATGGCATATCCACTTTCAAAACATATACAGTATATTCGAGATCAAACATCAATACGGCGTATTCAGTCTACTGAATACGATGTATCGATCGTCTGATACAACAACAGTTTTAATTTTTCATATTCCCTTTTCGTGTTTAGTTTTCTGTATTCTCTTTCTTCCGAACCTATCCTACTAATAGTCAACCCTTGTTTTCAGGTAGTGCATGACCAGGAGTTTAAAAAAATAGCAAGTGAACCTTACGATGAACCTGAGAAAGCATTGCATTCATTGAGAAAGCTTTTCAAGACAACTAGTTTTGATCATTTGAGTTCACCAGAATTCGAGTGATTTTCTGATCACAAAAGTCTGTTTGAAGAAGGAATCACAGAAACAATGACAGAATCAACTATGGAGGAGTACATGATGAAAACCCGAGAGGATTATTGCCCGGGCGTTGCCAGGCCAAACTTTGATAAGGATGCTAAATTTAAATTGAAAGGTCAATTTATAAAGGAGTTGCGTGATCACACTTTTAGTGGATCAGAAAATAAGGATGCAAATAAGCACACTGAAAGAGTTCTTGAGATAGTTGATTTATTTACTACACCAGATGTGACTCAAGATCAACTTATGCTTCGTGTTTTCCCTATCACACTCACTGGAGCTGCAAGTAGATGGTTAACGAATGAACTGCTCGTTCGATTACGTACTTGGGAAACTCTTTTAAAGGAAAATGTTTAGAACAAATACGAGTCCACCTTCTCGGTACTGCTAAAAAAAAAATAGATGGAGGAAATCAACTAATTGTTTTCAAGTAGAGCCTGATGAAACTCTTTACCAGGATTAGGAAAGATTCAAGGAACTTTTATTGAGATGTCTTCAACATTACTTAACCAGTATGCATTTAGTGATTTTTGTTTTACAAAGGACTGGATGTGCTCGCTAGACAGATTCTTGATTCTAAGGGAGGTGTGCCTAAAATGAATGCAGCTGATGCTAAGAAAGCCATCCAAGAAATGGCTAATTATTCTCAAAAATGGCACGATGGGACATCTACTAGAAGTAAAAGTAGTAATACTTATGATGGATTAGCTGCTATTCAAGCTCAACTAAAAATTCTTGGTAGGGAAATTAAGAAAGTGAATGAAAGAGTGTCTGCTGCTCAAATACATTATGAATTATGCAATGGACCACATTATACTAAGGGTTGTTCATTAAAGGAGGAATGAAAGACACTTGAAGAGGCATACTACACTCAGTTTGGAGTACCATTCCCATAAGCAGGAAGGTATAAAGCAGCTACTCCAGGATTCTACCAAAGGGATAATGGAAATACAACATATCAAGAAAAAAGACAAATGATGGAAGAAATATTGAATAAGTTTATGGCTGAATCTACGAAAAGACATGATGAACACTCTTCTTTGATTAAGGAAATTTGAGCTTTAACGGATGTTGCAATCAGAAATCAAGGAGCTTCAATCAAAGCATTAGAGATTCAAATTAGGCAAATGAGCAAGGTACTTCAAGAAAAGGGATCTGTAAGTCCTCCTAGTTCAGCTGAAACAACCCTAAGAGATCATGTCAAGTCAATCACTCCTACTAAAGAAACTGAAACACTTAAGGAGGATGACAAGATGCCATTGATCGAGCTTATTCAAGCTACTATTCCTTTTCCTGGTCGTTTGAAAGAAAATGGTTATGATGAGATAGAAGTGTTGAAGGAATTAAAGAAGCTTAAAGTCAATTCAACAGAATCTGCTACAAGCTTAAGGAGATTGCTTAAGGAAAAGTCAAGGATCGAGGAGGAGATCAAAGCAACAATGAAATTGAATTGCTCGCCAATTATTGAAGATGCTCTACCTCCAAAAGAAAAATACCCAGGGATTTTTACTTTACCTTGTAGTATTAATAATATGTGTTTTGATAAAGCCTTAACTGACTTAGGATCTAGTGTTAGTGTTATTCCTTATTCGACCTTTACCAATCCAGATTTAGGTAAATGAGCTCCTACTAAATTAATCACTGAATTGGCTGATAAAACTATGAAACTTCCTAAGTGGATAGTAGAAAATGTGTTAGTAGGAATTGATAAAATTGTCTTTCCCGTAGACTTTATTATTTTAGATATGCCCGAGGATAGCTAAATTCCTTTGATCCTCGAAAGACCATTTTTGTCTACCGCTCATGCTAAAATAGATGTATTTAAAAGAAAACTTGCTTTAATAATTAGGAATGATAAAGTAGTGTTTAAGAGTGATAGTCCTACTAGTAACATAATTAAGAAGGTATATGTGTTTGGATTAAGAGAGCAAACAGAACTTGAGTTAGAAGCTAGACTAATGGGCGATGAGATGGAGGACTTAGATCCTGAGATTGAGGATGGTGAAATTATTGATGAACCAAAGATTGACATAGTTAAAAATAGGTATGATGATGATATAGTTAAGAGAATTGATGAATATCCTAGTTTTTACGACTACGATAGGAAGATCCATATTAAATGTGGTTATAATTTACAATTTTATTGCATGATAGGATATGAACATGTGAATGCTAACTTTTTCCCCGTTTTATCAATAAGTGTTATGTCTAGAAGTTTTTATAATTCAATAATGAAGGATATAATTGAATATGAAGAGGAAAATGTAGCTGGAATTTTTATGAATGTGCCTATCTTTGTTGGAAACTTTTCAGTTGTCACAGATTTTCTAATTGTAGAGAATATGGATGCTTACCATGATAAAGACATGGGCAATGTTTTTGTTGGGAAACCATTTTGTAGGGTTGCGTATTTTGAAGCAAGACGATTCGATGGATTTATTACCATTTATGATGGTAATGATAGTGTCACTTATCAAATAGCCCGATCGCATCCAAGGTTTAAACATCTCTTTAACAAGCAATGTAACAGGATTCGGCCATTACTTCAAGTAAGTGCACGTGACATATTAGAAGGAAATTCGCACTCATATAATAATCTAAAAGGTTTCTTCAAAGGAGTCTTGAATTTGGGACCCGAATACATAAAGAAAGAGAAGATGGTTAAATGGCTCACACTGACACCTGATCAAGCACTA
Source organism: Tanacetum coccineum (assembly GCA_026074375.1). Lineage (NCBI taxonomy): Eukaryota > Viridiplantae > Streptophyta > Magnoliopsida > Asterales > Asteraceae > Tanacetum > Tanacetum coccineum. Next base: position 11,433 of record BQNB010124270.1, read on the forward strand.
GATGTCGACTAAGTTGAAGGAAAGTTCAACTTAAAGACTCCTCAATAAACAAAAGTGCTGTCGGGAGACAACCCAAATGTTATTTCAATTTTTGTATGGAGTGTGTCTGTCTAGTATGTTGATACGGTGTATCCAACCCAATAGATACGGTGTATTGAATACTCTGGACACATTATCTTTTTATTTTCAGTACTTTTAAAAATTTATTATCAGACTTGTCAATAGAACGTATTTAGGATTCTGAATACGTTGTATTTGACGTCTAGCCCATATTTGGATTATTTTTCTTACAGGATCCAATACGGCATATCCATCTATATGTATACGACGTATTGACTGTCTTGTATAGTTATCGTTTTTATTTTCTTATTATAACTGACGTTTATTTGGAGATATAATTTATGTGATTTTCTTGATGATTAGACAGATAAGTACTGAACGAGAATGAAGAAAGTGGTAAGTAGTGCATATTAATCTGAATCGTAATGTTGCAAGTCACGCAGGTTGGTTCAGATGCTTTCGTTAACACAATACACAATGGTGCTGCTCATAGAAACTTACATGGAGGATTATAAAACCTAGCAAATCCCATGTGAACTTGTTCGATCTAATTCATTATTTTCTTTATTTTTTATGTTATAAATTTATACAACGTGGGCGTTGTACATCTCAAGTGGGGGAGGATAATTAGAACACTGCTTGTCCTTATTTTCACAAGTATATGCCTATTTATGCTTAGATTTTAAAAAAGTTTAGCATGTTTTTGTAAGATTATTAGTTGCATAACCCGCACACATAACCCTTATTTCCATATTGTGAGGATTAAGCCTATTTCGTTTCGCCTTCATTCTACCAAAAATTCACAAATTAATATGAAGTGTGCCGTGATTGTATTGACTTTAAAATTTGGCTTGGTATACTAAATCAGAGCACCATAATGAGTATTTATATATAATTAAAGCAACTTCTAGACTGGTAAAACATACCAAGGACTCATCCAAAAGCCTAAGCCGTTACAAGCATTATGTATATTAACTAAACTCTACTGGTTAGTTAAACCCCTATATAAAACCCTGTGTTATCACCCATTTTTGGAGTAAATACCCGCTAGAAAAACATTCTATGCAATCCTTTCGTTTCATTCACCACTAAAATATGTTTTGTTACACTTTACCACCATAGCCCTACAATATAGATTAAAAGTCCGGGGTTGGTTTCAAGTTGGGCTTTTGGTTAAAATTATGTACTAATCCTATGTTCGGTGTGCAATATTTCTTATCTTTGTTAAGTCAGAGAATTGCACAATAAAATGGGAATGTAAAGTAGTTTTCTTTTAATTTTTCCGCATTTTTACTACTTTCACTATAATTCTATTTCTGAGTCATTAGCATTATGGAATTATTATCCAAATTTATTATGATCGTGAAGTATTGAAATTTTACACCTTTATTCGTTTTCTAGTTATTTATAACAAAATTTTCAAAAATACAAAAAATGTAAGAGAAAATAATGAGAGATTTGTGAGATAATCGGTTCGTCTAAACTTAACCGATTTTATTTTTTATGAGATAATTGATTATTCGTTGGTACGTGCTATAAACCAAAGATGTAAAGTATTGTTGTATATTATTTAAAGTTGGTCGAAAAATTAACCCACTATGTATTTTTGTATCAAGTGGTAGATATCGCCAATATTGTTGTACTATATTATAGATGAATAGGAGTTGGTTGTTAAGGGAATGCCAACTAGGTTTGTTTTTAAGGATCGATGAGAATGATGATTAAGACATCTTTGAGTCTAATTCGTGTCTACCAAAAAAGCGTGTGTTTTCCTTGTTAAAGCGTGAGTTAGTCGGTGATTTGTGAATTTTTCAAGGTTGTGGTCGAGAAAGTAGCTAGAAAAATTATTTTTTATTGGTTCGACTTAATCTATCTGTTTTATTATTTTATTTTACACCAATTATAAATATTTCCCATGCCTAATCCCTACCCTATATCATTCTTCATCCTAAGCTTTGGTTTACTCGAATGAGGTAAGTGAGCACATCCATAGTGTTTCTCATTCATAATTTGAATTGTTTAATGTGTGTTTTTCGCCCTTGTTGGTGTAGTACTATTGGTGAAGATTACTTAATTCTATTTTTTTTATCTTATTCGAGTTAAGGAGTGAGCAATCACAAGTGTCGCGGTCAAGGATTTGGGCGTGCATTTGTGGTTTTGTCATTTTTTATGGAATATTGGTATCGATATAGATTAAATAGAATGGTCAACCCATAAGCCTTGTCATATTCACCTAATTTACCTTTTTAGACTTGTTACTTCTTACATTTAGTGGTGGAGATGTGTATCCTTGCCAAGCTTACGATAGAATACTCGTCACGACCGAGCAATTGAGCGAACAACTAAATGTTACCACATAGATTAGTTGAGTGAATTATGTGATTTCATTTCCTATTCCGTGAGGTATTTGGTTGTGCACTAGTAATTGAATAAAAACGCTTAAAGGAAAAATCCTAGACATTCGTTTGGGATACGTTTTCATAAGTTAAATCTAAAGTCTACTTGAGGACAAGTAGAATTTAAGTGGGGGGATATTTGATGACTTTAAATAACGTCTAGTTATTGGCATCATTTATCCCATCTATATTTCTCTTTTTATATTATTTTATATTAGATTTGATACTTAATTGCTCATCTTTATGAATTTCAGTTATTATCGAGCAATTGGCGAAAAGTTGAGAAAAGAACGTGTTTTGGGAGCATAAACGAAGAAGTCAAGAAAATATACTACATCTGAAGAATACGACGTATCATTCTAGACAGATACCCCGTATCGCAAGACTTAGACGAATTCAAGACCATTTCCTAACTTTGAAGAATACGTCGTATCCACATCAGCAGATACGCCATACATGAAACTTTGGTCAACACCCAGAACAAAGCACGTTTACACTCGATACGTCGTATCCAGGTGCCTTAATACACCATATTAAGTGGCGGTTAAAGATTATTCTAGACTATTATAATCATGGAACCCACGCCGAAGACCCCCAATACGCCGTATCGGATCCCTCCAATACGTTGTATCGACCTGATTTCAGAACCTATAAATAGAAAACCTTACATTTAGTTTTCAGTGTGCAAGTGCAATAGAAGCTTTTAACCACCAAGCACGATTCTCAGACAATTTCAGAAGACAAGAAGGTCCTGCAAGTGCCTTAATTCCATAGGAAAACTCTTGTAATCATTAAACTCTGCTATAATAGTTCGGTTAACGTATCGTTCTTTATGAATTCTACTTTAATCGTTCTGAATATGATAATGTGTATTGATACAAATATTATGGGCTAATAACTAGATATGCCCGAGGATATCTAAATTCCTTTGATCCTCGAAAGACCATTTTTGTCTACCGCTCATGCTAAAATAGATATATTTAAAAGAAAACTTGCTTTAAGAATTAGGAATGATAATGTTTTCATCTATCGTTCAACTGGATCTATGATTACAAATAAAGCGTTATAACTTAATCGTTATTTAAGCTGTAGGCTAGAGTCTAGGATAGATACTACATACAGCTTATCTATATATCTGGATTAATAGAACTACAAATAAAATCATGGTTCTACCTTTGGTTAAGTGAATGGTAGACTAAGGTAACTTAGGATTACAAATAATGTTCTGTTTCCTTGGGTAGTTTAGTAGATTGTAGACTACCAGTATATAGATAACAATTGGGCATAAGTTAGTAAAGCCTAGATTAGCTAGGTTACAATATTGTTACCTAGATATATTATAATTGACGGTGTGAACTTTATGCGGGTTTGGTTGATTGTGATAGGATTAACCGTAATATAAACCTAGAGTCTAGGGAGAAGTACCACCTAACTTTGGAATGATATACCACCAACAAACGTAGTATAATCATTGCACACATGAACAATTCATACATCTTATTTGAATAAACTTGGTTAATACGTTTTCCTTACATAAGTGTTTGACCTCTTCTTTATCGTTTGTTTATCTGCTTGTGTATGTTACTTTTCTTATTTATTGCTTTATTAGATTAGGTTTAATTAGGATTAATTAGGACTAACATTAGATAACTAAAATACTAGTAGATTAAAGTGTTAACGCTCACTCTTAGTAATTGACACCCTACTTACTAACGAACCTATAATCGATCGGGTGCACTGCCCGTTAGTGTTAGTTAATAGGTAAAGTCTGCAAAATATAAATAGTAAAACTTGATAATATAATTACCTATACTAAACGACACATCTGTGTAGCAACTCGCCGCATGTTGGGACTTAAAAGACTTCATGGATTTCTTAAAGTTACTACTGCTCAGGTACATAATGGAAATTATGCTAAGTAAGTTAGTACTGGTAGTATTATGTTACCACTGCTAGTTACTACTGTTAGTATAATTTAGTACTGATAGCATAAAGTTACTGCTGTTAGTTGAAGTTAAGACTGCTCAGTGTTGAAGACTAAAATATAAGCTAAGTAGTTAGTGCTGCTAGTAGTAAATGTTAAGACTGCTAGTACAAGTTACTACTGTTAGTGTATATTAGTACTGCTAGTACTAATGTTACTACTGCTTATGTTTATTAGTGCTGCTGGTGAAAGGATTACAACTGTTTGAAGACTTTCTACTGTCAAGAGGATAAAGACGAATTAAAGAGATAAAGATTATTTGGAGAACAAGAATACTTGTGAAGATAAGTATTGAGATATTTATGTACAAGATATACATAATGTATTTATTTAGAAGATTACGTTTATGTTAGAAAGATTAAGATATCTTGTAGGAAGTATTGTAAGCGACTAGGGACTCTTAGTCTATAACAGGAAGGCTCTAGGACTTAGTTGAGATAGAGCAGAAAAACACACCATACATCTAGCAGCAGGTGTTTCAAAGTCTGTCAAAAGTCAAATTATGAAAAGATTCAAGGTTGGAAACCATTAGTACTTATGTATTAAGAGTACTAGTCATATTGATTAATAATATTGAGATCATGTTTTGTTACAGCTGTGTGCTTCATACATTCTTATGTTTCATCTGATAAAGTACTTGTAGCGTATTAAGGTGTAGATTTCCGCTTGACACGTTTAATATACATACAAAGTTTCTACAACAAGTTATTTTAGATTTATCCAAGGTACTTAACTTAGACAACCTAGGAATCGATTAGGTTTGGATTTGGTATCAACACCGCATCAGTCCAGCATGCAATGACATCCACGAAGCAAGTGGCAAGTAAGTGGAGCACTCATTAACACAATAGTATAATCCATCAAGTCGTCGGTTCGGCTCGGCTTGTAAATAGTGCCAGCTCAAGTCACGGCTTTACGGTGCACCAAGCCAATCCCTTCCCTACTAAAAACCCATCCTCCGGGTCTCAGGTGGGCTTCACAACAGTTACTAGTTAGATGAGGTGTCATTTTATACACTTTTTCGGGGTTATTTAACCCCCTAAATCATGCAAATATGCTCAAAGTACATGCTTAATTGTATCTTTTTGTGTTTTTAGCACTAGGATAGCATTTGAAGGAAATACACGTAACTTGGACTCAATTTAGGAAGAAACGGACAAGAATTCAACTCTAGACAAAAATTGAAATCAAAAAGGCATACAGTGCATGGAGACGAAGTCATAATTCCTTGTGACGGTGTTAGAAGGCTCAAGCGACGACGTCAAAGATTTTGTTGACAACGTCTAAAGTAGCTGACTTAAAGAATACAATCGAAGATTCGGCGGGTTGACGACGTCACAATTAACAAGTGATGCCGTTGCGACTAATTTCCTATATATATAGCCTTAGTTTTTAGGGTTTAAGTATGGAATTCGTGGGTAATACTTAGGGAACGACTTGGTGCATTATTACAGACGTTTTAAGGGTTTTATATCCCTTTTGTATCCACCATTACTCCATGTTTAAGTAAAGTGGAGTTCTTTTATCCCTTTAATCCTTTAATATGTCTATGTATTGTTTGATTAATCGTTCTTCGCTTTCAATTAACATGTTAGGCTAAATTTATTAGTGTTTGCTTATGATTGCATGAAACTTGATTTGTGATTCCTTTTACTATTGCTTCTTGTTGGTGGTGTGCACGTTAAGCTCTATAAAACTAGCTTCTTTATTGATTGCGAAGACGTCTAGGGAAATGTGATTGTGTAGAAAGGATACCATCTTAATAGTCTTCATACAACCTTGTCCTAATATGGTTGATCACCTTTTAAGTGTTCGAATGCATGTAATATACTCTTAGGAGCCTTATAATAGTCTTCATACTACCTTACTTGTGTGTTGTCTTAACGGAATATTGCATAGAAAGTGGGTTCATGTAATTCGCTTGTGAATTAGGAAATACTTACACATTACATCGCAAGGGTGACGGGCAATAGAATTAGGAAAAGCAAACTAAGGAGTGGTGCATGATTAAGTGAGCACGTTTGTTTATCTATACGAGTTTCTTCATTAGTTTAGATTAAATTAGAATTAGATTAGTAGTTTAATTAGTTTAAATCAAAACCCTATTCAAAACCTGTGATTTTTACTTTCTTTCATAAAATTTGACAATAGAAAGATTGTCTTCACTCAACCTTTAGAACTTAGTGACATTCGATTTGAGCCTACCCAAGCTATTCCCGTAGAGAACGATAACAACCCCTAAGTCTTGCCTATACTACACTGCAATGATTAGGTACACTGCCTAGGGAATTGTAAAATATTGGTGTTGCAATCCACGCACATCAAGGTATTGGCGGCATCGCTTGGGGAATAGTCTAGGTTTTGAATTCTGTCTAGCTAAGGTCTACTTAAAAGATTCCTATCAAGTAAGATTTTTCTTTTTCTTTTTAATTAGCTTTCTTTAGTCTATCTTGTTAGCCTTAAAATATGTCGACTTATATAGAATTACAATAGTTTATATAAGGCGTGACACGTAGGGACTAATAATGACTAGTTTGGATAGTTGGGTGTCACTAGGCCTATAAATACCTATCCTATACTTCTATAGGAAGGTGAGGATTCATAATGTAACATCTCATTAGCGTGTGTGTGTGTGTTTTTTTTTCCTTCTCTCTAAACACACACATCTTCCCTTTTCTCTCTTCTAATCTAATATGGCTTACTTTCTCTTTAATCTTCCTTGACCTCTGGATCGTGTTATTTTAGTGAATTTATTAATATTAACAATTGGTACCAGAGCTAACCGAGGGCGTTTCGGGTTTGTGGTTTGCTTATTGAGGGTGTTTCGTGGTTTTATGGCTTATTTCGAACTTATTTTTTAAGCTATCTGCTACGATTTGGCTGTTTATGCTTATTCATCCAAAAAGCTTGAAACTTTTTCTTCTTCTACTTGTTTCTAGCTTAATTGTGACTTATTTCGTGGTCTATTTTGTGGTTTAAGAGCTTATTCACTCAGCTTATTTGAGGATTAAGCAAGTCGCGGCTTATTTGTAGTTTTACTTGGCTTATTCTTTTATTTCGTCGCTTGTGTACACGTTTAAGCTTATTTGCTACCTTATTAGTTTTTATTTTTGTGGCTTATTCTGTGGTTAAAAGCTTATTTTCGAACCATATTTCTGGGATTATTTCTTGAAGACTGTGAAATATCAAGGTTTTCAAAAGTGGCAGCGAAATATGCACAAGAAATATGACAGGCGAAATATGACAGGAAATATGTCAGGCGATATATGACAGGAAATATGCAGGCGAAATATGACAGGAAATATACAGGCGAAATATTGTTAGCCTCAAAATAATGAGTCGAACAATGGAAGT
>BQNB010124271.1:0-19965 GCA_026074375.1 Tanacetum coccineum
TGATATTTAGAGGGGAGTTAGGGTCAATGTAGGCTTTATGTCTAATGTTGCATGGTATCTTGAGGTTTGATGGGCATCCTTCTGTGATGATGGGATTCCTTAGAAATATAGAAGGGATTAGACCACACATAAGGTACTTGTGATATGCTAGTTCACTCATAGTTGGGAATATGTCAAAATACTCCACTTCTTGTTCTCCAACTTTGGGTTCCTCCTTTTGGGAATCATCATTTGTCTTGACTATCTCAATAAACATTATGTCATCATCATCCCCCTTGGTGCAAACAAGTTTGGTGTTGGAGGATTAGGGAACCAACCCGAGCGATTTAAAGAATGAATTGAGTTTGAGGACTTTTTCGGTGATGAATGAAATTGATGGATCGGGTGGTACGGAAAGGTTGACATGGATAATTTCCAGGTTGTCCATCTCTTCTTCCTTATTCACTTCTGGTTTGTCATCGTGGGACTCACTCTGTTGCTTGGGGTGGATTGTGATGACGTTAATCGAACCATGGATATGGGTTGAGCATTGCGGGTCTTCAATTTGGTAAGAATGAGCAGACAAAACTGGGGAAGTACTCAGTTTCGGGTTCTTAACCGTGTCACTAGGTAGTGCTCCTGCTAATCGATCGGTGATGGCCTTCAGTACTGTGTCGATCTTGTTGGTCATCTCGCTTTGTTGTTGTTTGAAATCAGCTTCAAACTTGGACAATATAGCGTCTTGAGATGCCATGAAGTTAGATACCAATCCTTCTTGATTTTATTAATTGTTAAAGCTTCGAGGATTGTTGTTGAAGGAATGGTTCAGGATTAGACCGTTGGGTTGGAACCGGTTAGGTGGGTTTGAAAAATTATTTTAGGAATTTTGGGGTTGTCTCCACCTAAGGTTTGGATGACTTTTCCATGATGAATTTTAGGTTTCACCAAGATTGTTTTACTCAGGCTTAAAAGTGTACCACTTACCTCCCGCTTCGTCGGTACGCGAGGATGCATATTCAACAAAGGCTTGTTCGGGATCTTCCAGGCAATACTGAGTGTTGTGGGGACCACTACAGATCTCATATAAGGTAGTGATTTTGTTCACTTGAGTAGGTTGCGTCGGAGCAAGATGAGCTTCCATCAAGCATTGGACTTGATTTTCAAGCTCGATTAGACAGCGGTCAGATGTACTCAAGACATCTTAAGGCAAAGTGATTACCTTGATCGGCTTAGCGAGATCCCTTGGGTCGTTCCAACTTTCATTGTCATAGAGGGCGAGGTCCTCTAATAATGCCCAGGATTCTTTGGCGTTTCGGTCACAAAGCTTACCATCGGCCGATTGGTCAATGGTTCGTCTTGTGACGGGATTGACATGGTCATAAAAGATTTGGACTTGGAGCTAAAGGTTGATGCCATGATGAGGGACTTTTTGTAGTAAGTCCTTGAAACGAGTCCATGCTTCAGATAGAGATTCTCCATGATGTTGTAACATCAGGATATCATTGCAGAGTTTTGGCGGTCCTTCTCAGTAGAAAGAATTAATCAAGGAAACGAGTAGTAAGATCCTCCCATGTGGTGATGGATCCTGCTGGAAGACTTGATCGCGAAGGGAAAATTAAAATAAACACAGGCACATTCTTTCCTGTTTTTTCACCATTAAGGTCAAGTGATTCTACAAGTTTTAATAAATCCTTAAGGTGTTGGTTTGGATCCTCGAACCGAAGTCCATGGAATGAGCATCCGTTTTGCACCAACCGGATGGTGTCGGATCAAATAGGTGCCACGTTGTTACCTACGGGGAGCTCAATGGTATTCCTGTAGCCTCGTGGCTAGGTTTGGAGTAATCTCCAAGAGTACGGATAGGATTCTCGTCTCCCATGGTGGTTGACGAGAATAGATTACGAAACACATAACACAAAGAAAAGTTAGACTATAAGAAAGCTAATATATAGAATTAAAGTCTCACTTGAAAGGATTCAAGAGAGTAGAACTAAGTTAAACAATGATCAAAACCTAACTATTCCTCATGCAGCGGCACCAAAAACTTGATGTGGTCGTCGTAGGATTTCTACACGAAGTTTTACAACTCCCTAGGAAGAGCACCTAACCGTTGTAGTAGTATTATAGGCAAGTCTCGAAGGTTGTTATCGTTCTTTAGGGGAATAGGTTGGGAAAGCTTGATCACGGTCTAACAGAATTCTAGATGTTGAAATAAGATTATTTTTGTGTTTTTATGTTTTATAAAAAGCAGGTAAATCTATGGTTTGAGAGGTTGAGTTTGTTTAACTAATAACTAAACTAATTAATATCTAATCTACTGGTGATAACTTTATGATAATTAAATGTATTTTTTAATCATGCATTACTTATCAGATTGCTTCTCCTAATCCTGCTGCCTTGTCACACTTGTGATGGTCTGTGTAAGTATTTCCTAGGTCATGAACGGATTACACAAACCCGCCGTCTATTTAATATTCTGTTAAGGCAACGCATAAGTAAGGTAGTATAAAGACTATTTCAAGGCCCCTAAGAGTATATTAAATGCTTGTGAAATATCTTAAGAGGGATCAACCATATAAGGGGGTAAGGTAGTATGAAGACTGTTACCCGATGGTATCCTTTCTAAGCACTCGCATTTCCCTAGACGTGTCTACAGCGATACAGACAAAAGCTGGTTTACTAAAGCCTAACACGCATATTCATCAACAAGAAGCAACTATAATAGGATCTACAATTCGACTTTCATGCAATCATAAGCAAATACAAAAGAGGGTTTAGCCTCGCATGTTATAATGAAAGCAAGAAGATAAATCAATCACACAACACATAGACATATTGAATGATTAATGATAAATAACCTTACTTGAATTAAAACATGGATCTAAGGTAGTACATTAGGGTTTTGAGGCCCTAAAAATGACCTATGAAGCTGCTACAAAGGCTAGGGTTCGTCTCCCCAAAGTTATAAAAGTTACACACTTAAAACCCTAAAATTGGTTATGTATATATAGAGATATCGCTGCGATGGCGTTGCTTTGTACTCCTGACGTCGTCGCCACGTAGATGGTTCAAGATCCATTTTAAGTCAACCACGTCCTGACGCCGTCGCTGAATCTCTGACGTCGTCACCATGAATGTCATGACGCCATCGCTTTATGGTTGCGATGCCATCTCCAGGCTTTGAGTGAATAATTCTTCATGGTTCTTAGTGTAGAGTTGTAGTCTTGTCCATTTCTTCTCCAAATGAGCCCAAGTCACGTGTATTTCCTCCAAATGCCATCCAAGTGCTAAAAACCCGAAAACAAACCATTAAGCACATAATCTGGTCATATTTGCATAATTTAAGGGGTTAAATCACCCCAAAATAGTGTATTAAATGACACCTCATCACTCCCGTAGCAAGATTAGAATCTATAAGAATCCTTCTTGCATATGCTTGTGCACATGACTTCAAGATTGATCAAATGGATGTCAAAAGTGCTTTTCTAAATAGTTTTATAAACGAAGAAGTCTATGTCGCTCAACCCATCAGATTCATTGATTTTGAAAAACCTAAACATGTCTTTAAACTCAAAAAGGCTGTTTATGATCTTAAGCAAGCACCTAAAGCTTGATACGATAGACTCAAAGCCTTTCTCATCGATCATAAGTACACCATGAGATGAGTAGATAACACTCTATTTACTAAGAAAAGAAATTCACATATCATCATTGTCCAAATCTATGTGGACGACATCATTTTTGGTTTAACTTGTCAAGAGCTTTGCGAGGATTTTTCAAAAATTATGCACGACGAGTTTAAAATGAGCATGATGGGTGAATTAAAAATTTTCCTTGGTCTACAAATCAAACAACTAGAAGATGAAATCTTTTTTAACCAATCAAAATACGTTAAAGAAATTCTTAAAAAATTAGGTCTCGAAGATTCTAAACCCATCAAAACTCCTATGTCATCTGAAATCAAACGCACACGAGATGAAGACGGTGAACCTATTGACGACACTAAATTTTATAGGATGATCTCCTCTATCTAACGGCTAGTCGACCGGACATCATGTTTAGTGTTTGTCTATGCGCCCATTTTCAAGAAGCTCCAAAAACTTCCCACCTTGAAGGGGTAAAAAGAATTTTTAGATATATTAAAGGAACTTCTCACCTAGGATTATGGTATCCCAAAGGAACGGGAGTAGAAACCATTGTCTATGCCGACTCCGACCATGTGGGAGACTATGTCTATCGTAAAAGCACTATTCATGTTTGCACATTCATAGGATGTTGCCTCACTTCATGGTTTTCTAAGAAACAAACTGCTTTAGCCATCTCAACCACTGAAGCTGAATATGTCTCCGCCAGAAAAGCTTGCCAACAAGCTTTATAGATGAAACAAGCTCTTGTAGACTATGTCATAAACCTAGATGACATACCCGTCCTTTATGACAATAAAGGTAGCATTAACCTAAGTAAAAATCTCGTCCTACACTCTCACACCAATCATATAGAAATCCGACACCATTTCCTTCGTGACAATGTCCAAAAGGGAAATATCTCCATTGAAAAGTTCTCTTTTAAAGAAAACATAGCCGATATCCTAACCAAACCTCTCAAACGTGAATCCTTCAACCTACTTAGACTAGGTCTCGGCCTCATGGAACCTAATGCCTAATGGTAAGATCTTTATTAACCTTCTTTCTTCTCTCTAAGTATCTATTTAAAAAAAACAATAAAATGTTCAGGGAATCTTTCCATATACTATATGTATGCATTATATAAACTACTATATGTACTTATTTTTCTTTACCTTTCATCAAATAAAAGTGTAGCTATGTATTGGCCAGAGGCGGGATTATAAACAATGGTTTTTGTGAAAGTTTTTTTCTATGATGAATGTTTTAATCTGATAGAAATGAAGTGGGCCATTGAAGTTCCTACCATAACTTGGCAAGGTAATGACCGTATGGCATAGCGTAATATTTGGAAACTTACCAAGCTAACCGGGTCAACATAAGCCATCCTTATGTGACCGGCCTTAGTGATAGTATAAATACCCCTCTCCATGCCTTAGAGAGGGTTGGTTGTTCATTTGGTTATTCATATCATAATACATTTTCCTTTTTTTAAACTCTCTAAGTGATACAAACCACTTTCATCTCTCTCTAAACTTTATTTTTTGTTTATTTGTTAAGTGATTTAATACATCTACAATTGGATTCAGTCGCCATGAGGTGATATAGTGAGCTTGTGTGCATTTATATCTTGTTTAGATCATTTATTTTGGTTATTTTTGGTTTCGTGTGCTTCAAAAATTAAACCCGGATTTTTGTGTTTAAAAGTGTTAAAGTTTGTGTTTTTAAACAAGATCTAGGCCTAAGATAACTATTTGTGCAAGAAAAATCAAGGTAAAACGTCAAAAAGGATAAGTTTTTGGTATTTTTTTATGAAAAAGTACATTTTTATTTGAAGCTAGCGAAATATGTTTGATGGTAGCGAAATATGTTTGAAGCTAGCGAAACATGTAGGTAAGCAAAATATGTTGTAAGCGAAATATATATGTAGCAAAATATGACAGGTTGACCTCAAGCGATTTATGTCATTTCTATGAAACGAAACTTGGCTTAAATTTTCTTGGTCAAGCAAAATATGTTCAAGGGAAATATGTTAGCAAGCGAAATATGTTAGTTAGCGATTTATGACAGGTTGTTAGTTCAAGCGAAATACGTAGTTGTGTAAGACGAAACTCTGTCCAATTTTCATATTTCAAGCGAAACATTACATCGTCATATTCCAAGCGAAACATTACAGGCAAACGAAACATTACAAGAGAAATATTACTCTGTCACATTCCAAGCGAAACATTACATACATCACAAAAAGATTTTATTTTCTACGGTTTGTCTTACTTTGTAAAATCCCGTGAAATATTTGGATTTCTCAGTTTTAGTGAAGATTTGTAAAATCTCATGGAACATCAATATTAATCACCAACAATAACAACTCTTAACACAATCCTCCTTTATCATTGTTCGATCACTCTTTAATCATTTCACTTTTTAATTAGAACAAGATGACTACTTTAGCAGAACGCATCATTGTTGCTGGAGCTGAGAACCGTCCTCCAATGCTTGAAAAATCAATGTATGATTCATGGGCAAGTCCTATACGTCTATTCATCAAAGGGAAGAAACATGGTAGGATGATGCTTGATTCAATTGATAATGGTCCATTGGTTTACCCAACTGTTGGAAGAAAATGGGTAAACTAGACCTATGAAATACTCTAAACTCACTGAAGCACAACAACTTCAAGATGACTATGATGTTCAAGCAAACAATATCATTCTTCACGGTCTTCCACCCGATGTGTATGCACTTTTTAACCATCAAGAGGCGGCTAAGGATATTTGGGATAGAGTCAAGTTACTAATGAAAGGCACTGAATTATCATACCAAGAACGTGAATGCAGATAGTACAACTTGTTTGATAAGTTTGCTTATGTTTAGGGTGAAACACTGTAGGAGTACTACTGGAGATTCTCTTAGTTGATCAATGACATGCATACTATTGGGATAACAATGCAACAAGTTTAAGTCAATACCAAGTTTCTGAATGCTCTTCCATCGAAATGGAGCAAGTTTGTCACTGATGTGAAGTTAGCTAAAAGCTTGTATACCACAAACTATGATCAGTTGTATGCATACCTTAGCCAACATGAACGACATGCTAATGAAGTTCGTATCACACGTGAAAGATATCAGGATCTTCTTGCATTGGTGTAACAATCCGTATTTTTGATCAATGAACGACGTCATTAAATTCACTATTTTTTTTTCTTTCGTGCGCGTTTACTTTCATTCTCATCACATAATTAAATCGCGTAAGCTAAAATTTTTCACTTAACGAATAAAACAAGAGAAATATGATTTTTATACACTATATCTCCTTTAATGACACCACAATCTCAAGCTGAATTTCCCCAATTGGACTCTGGTCTCGCTGTTCTTATGTTTCAACAAGGAGAAGATCCGATTGAATGCATCAACAAAGCAATGACATTTATGTCTGCTGTAGCATCAAGGTTTCCACCATTAAACAATTAACTCAGAACATCATCTAATCCTAGAAATCAAGCAACCATTCAAGATGGTAGAGTTACCGTTCAACAAGTTCAAGGAAGACAAATTCAGAGTTATGCTGGTACAGGAAACAGAGGAATTGCTACCACTTCAAAGAGAAATGATGCAATTGATCCACAAAGAGTTGTTCAAGTTTCAAATTTGCAGGAGAAGGGCATATGACGGCGAGATATGCACGCAATCAAAAAGGCCGAAGGAATGCTGCAGTGTTTTAAGGATAAATTGATATAGCAGAAGCTTAGGAAGCGGCTTAGATATTGGATGAAGAGCAACTTGCATTTTTAGCAGACCCTGGTATATCAGAAGCTCCAGTTGCTCATGAGACAATCCTTCAAAATTCAGCTTTCCAGACAGATAGCGCACTTCTCTGGAGCATAAGACTCATATTGTGATGTACTTATCCTCGCTAACTATGGTTTCAGAGGCTAGATCATTCAACTGTGATCCTGAAGTCTCTCTGAGGTACCAAATATTTGAATCTTATTCGGAAAGATACTATAACCACGGAAGTGCAAAGAGAAGCAGAAATTCAAGAACAAACACATGTTGATGTATTTTGAAGATAATTGAGATACATAGGTGTAGAAATTATCATTCCGTTCCTCCTCAAATATCTGCAAGTACGACCACAAGCATGCGGTTATTCAGATACTACTCTTCAGCACCTAATGATTTATTGGTGCTAATCCTGGTTGAAACAAATACTGAGTTGAACGAAAGGCTCCATAGATAGGAAAATCAAACAAATAAAATGGTAAATGAATCATTAACCGCTGAGCTTAAGAGATATAAAGAACGAATCACCATTTTTGAACAAAGACTTAATGTAGATTTGAATCAAAGAGAAAAATTAATAGATTCTCAAATGGATGATTTAATTCACGATAGAAATTCAAAGCTTGCGGCTTTTCAGCAAGAGATCGATACACTTAAAGAAACTCTTTCTAATAATGTCAAAGAAAAGGAGTCTTTATCACAAACGTCAACTGTTTTCAAAACAGAGTCTAAAGAAAAAGAGTCTAAGTACATTGACAAGGAAATTGTTTTGGAAAAACAAAATAAAGAACTGGAGAATATTATTTGTACGATGTATCAATCTACGCAAGCAATGCATATGCTAACGAAACCACAAGTTTTTTATGATGACACTTACAAACAAGCTCTTGGTTATCAAAATCCGTTCCATCTTAAAAAAGCTCAGCGGATTCTACCAACATTATATGATGGTAGTGTTATTGCTAAAGAACATGCTGTGATTTCTATGAATGATGATGAAGAGACATTGATTTTGGAAGAAGAGAGTAGATCAAAGATGCTTGATAAAAAAAATGATCCAATTTTAATAGAAAAGAAGATTAAGATTTCTCCAATTGATTATTCAAATTTGAATAAAATCAAAGAAGATTTTGGAAAATGTTTTGTCACTAAAAAAAATTGTATGCGGAACAAGCTTTCTGGTTAAAACATTCGTCCCTTTTTGACATACCTGTTACGTCACATACACGTGTTAGAATCGAAGCTCCTAGTGAACTTTCTAAGGTAAGTTTGGTAAATGAAAGCCTTAAAAAGCTAAAATATTAACTGGCCAATTTTGACAAAGTGGTGAAAAAGAGACTAACATCTGATGCTATTACAGCGTGGTCTTGGGGTTTTGAACATACAAAAGAGTGTTTTCTAACTGAAATAATTCCATTTTTAAAAGTTTTAAAAGACACATTTAATGCGTTTGATAAAACTCTTCTAGATGAAATTACTGAAGTTCAAACTACTTTTACCAAATGAAGGATGCTGTTGAATCATGTATCTTTACAAGAACATTTTTGAAATTCAAATCAAACAACTTAGGATTGATAATGATCAACTCTTGAACCAAATCACGTCTTAAGAAATTATGAATATTATTGCGAATTCTGTGGATATTCTTGATGTGAAAAAGTCATGTGTGAATGCTTGCAATAAGTGTCTAGAACTTGAGACTGAGCTGTTCAAAAAGAAAGATTTCGTTGAAAAAGAGGCTTACGATAAACTTGTCAAAAGTTATTCAAATTTGGAAAACATTGCATTTCAATATGGAATTAAGCACCTCAGCTTAATCAAGAGAGATTTTCAAGGAAAATTCTGGTGAAGAAACCTAAATGCCCACCTTATAATCAATTTGTTTGAAATACAAGAATTGAAAAGCTCGTCCACCAGAGAAGACAACATTATTAAAAAAAGAAAAGTTGAAAGAAAGAATAAATCTTTGAGAGGAAAACTAGAAAAGGGAACAGTAAAGACCATATAGAATAGATTGAAACAATCAACATGAACTGGAACAAAATGTGGCAAATAACTTTCGGAAAATGAAAAAATGAGGAAAGAAAATAGCCTTTAAATCAATTATTTCAAAGACCAATTTGACTCAAAAGGACAGATACTATAGTTCACTCAAAGCACAACTAGACACTTTATAATTGCTCAAATTAAAGCAAAGTCAGTGGAAAATTCATGTTTTAGTATCTCAACTTCAAGAAAAGGTTTTGCTATTACAGCATAGAACAATGAAATAAGGAAACTTAAAGGGAAAAATGAAGTCAATACTACGGTTCAAACCTAATGCCATTAGTTGCACCAGGGAATGTCCAACTTGACATATAAGCTCATTCTCCCCATGCTTAAGAACAATAGAGAGTGCTTATGAGTGTTTGCATTGAGTAAGACCTATAGACTAAACAGACCCACTTTGTGGATGTTGTAGAAAGCGCTAGAACACAGAATCCTATGAACCTCTAAAAGAAACGCTTGCAAGTTTATAAAACTTGGTTACAGAGAATTATGTTAGATCAACTGTCTCTCAGACATGCCCTATTTCAAAAAAACCTAGTATAAAGGTAGTTTCTGACCACACAATCAATAAGGACAAAAGAGTTAGAAATGCTGACCTGTCACATCAACAAACATAATACCTAAGAAACTGATTCTCTTAAAACAAATCTAACAAGCCTTTGTTGACAACTACAGGAGTAAAAACCCTACTACTAGTGCTAGCTCTGATCAAGCCTTCAGCAATATAAAGAACATTATGAATCACGCGACCACCACTTAGCATCAAAGAATAAAGTAGAAAGTACCACTCAAGGAATACATAAGTCTAGTAGAACAAAAGAAGTGAATTCTATTTCTGAACCTATCAGTAATGCACTTGTTAAGCATTCTGTGAGAAATGCTAAATTTGAATCTATGTGTGCTATCTGTAATAAATGTTTGTTTGAAGCTAATCATGGTATGTGTCTTATTAATCATATGAATGATGTGAATGTGCGTTCAAAATCTAAATCTAAAAGAAAACAAAAAGAGAAAAGCTAAAAACCTACGGGTAAAGTATTTTACTGAAGTAGGAAAGAAAGTGGAAACAAACAGGAAAATTATTCACTATAGTTGGTAGTTCGTGCCCTTTAACTAGGATCACTCCTAAGAAAATAGTGCATCTTAAAGAAACCACATCTAAGTCAGTTGAAACACCAAAACCAGAGATAAAAGTCTATACAAAAAAGCTAAGATTAAAATCAGTAGGAGACCCAAACAATTAAAATCAGTAGGTTCGAGTAAAAAAGCTAAGATTGTAGAATCTGATACTGCTAACAACTCGGAATCCACTCATTTGTGGGGATCCAATGCTACAGATGTTCCATCTTCTTCTTCTCTTGTCAATGACAAGTCGTCCAGATCGTCCTCTGGTATCTGGACTCTGGATGTTCTAAACATATGACAGGGAACCGCTCTCAGCTCATGAACTTTGTTAGTAAGATTCCTAGAACTGGTTCGATTCAAAAATGACCATGTTGCAAAGATAATGGGGTATGATGACTATCAACAGGGGAATGTTATTATCTCCAGGGTGTATTATGTTGAAGGGCTTAGACATAACTTGTTTTATGTTGGACAATTTTGTGACGCGGATCTTGAAGTTGCATTTCGGAAAAACACATGCTTTATTCGGAATTTAGAAGGTGTTGATCTACTATCTGGCTCCCATGACACAAATTTGTACATAATTTCTCTTGATGACATGCTAAAGACCTTCAACCGATCTGACTTCTATCCAAGAGCTTCAAAGACAAATAGCTGGAAATGACACCGACTTTTATGGGCATACTCAACTTCGGTACACTTTAAACAAGCTAAAGCAATGAAGTCTTTGCACGAGGTAGTCTAAAGATTAATTTTTTTAGAAAAGATCATCAGAGTTTAGCATGTGCATTAGTAAAAAGCATAGAAATCTTCTCATCAACCCAAGCTGAGACCACTAACCAAGAAAACTATACTATTTTGCATATGGATCTTTGTGGACCATCCCGTGTGGAGAGCCATTAACGGAAAAAGTATATCTTTTAATTGTTGAGTGATTACACTCGATTTACTTGGGTTAATATTTTTGAATCAGAAGATGAAAGCTCCTGACGCGATCATCAAGTGCATCAAAATATTCAAGTTTGTTAAATGCCACATTCGTAATGTTAGAACAGATAATGGAAAAGAGTTTGTTAATCAGACTCTTCGTGATTTATATGAAAATGTCGGCATTTCGCATCAAACTTCAGTGGCTCACACTCCTCAACAAAATGGCGTTGTCGAAAGACGAAACCAAACTCTTGTGGAAGCTGCCCGCACTATGTTGATATTTTCAAAAGCTCTTCTGTTTCTATGGGCCGAAGCAATCAACACAGCTTGTTATACCCAAAACCGTTCTCTGATTCGTCTCCGATACAACAAAACTCCATATGAACTGATGCACGACAAGAAACCGAATTTGTCGTTCTTTCATGTCTTTGGTTCACCATGTTATCCAACCAATGACAGTGAAAAATTGGGTAAAATAAATGAAAAGGCAGATATTGATATTTTCGTTGGATACACACCAACAAAGAAAGCTTTCAGAATCTATAACAGGAGAACTCGGAAAATTATAGAAACATTTTAGGTGACGTTCGATGAGCTAAAAGCGATGGCTTTTGAACAATTCGGTTCATGACCCGGGTTTCAAGTTTTGACTCCTACAACATCCAGTTCAGGACTCGTACTTGTCGCACCCCGTCAGTGGAGAAAACACAGGATGCAACGATATCTTTCATCGCACAAGATACAAGATAATACACTTTATAATTTACATTCATAAAACTGAAGTTTACAGGTTAAAATCTTAACAGAATTCCAAAACCACATCCATTTCTACCTAGTACCCTTGGGTTACATCTTTTCTCTTTCAACACCAATCACATACCTTTGTTTTGACACACCTGAAAATGATACTCGAAAACGTCAACAATAATGTTGGTGAGCTCGTAGGTTTGACCTTAAACCCAAAAGCTGTGCCAATACTTCAATAGTAGACAATAGTGCTATATGACAGTGAATATTTATGCATACACTCCAAGACATAGCACCACATCTAGTCAATCACAATAATCTAAGACATAGCACCACAGCTAGTCAATCACAATAATCCAAGACATAACACCACAGCTAGTCAATCACAATATGTCACGGTACGCACCTATAAAGTGGCCTACTAACCTGAGTACATATTAGGGCAGACCTCACACAACCTGGGTAGGCATACCCATCCGCTCCCAAAATCAAAATCACTGGGTAGGCGTACCCATCCAATCCAAACACTTAATATTCACATAACAGTCATAAGCACATAACTTGTCCAAAAACAAAACTACATTTTGCACAGTTTAATTCAAAACATTTCAAACACATTTGAGTATCACTTTCCCCCAACGGAAAACCAGTAAAAAGTAGGGCTACAAGAACTCACCTCAATCAGCAATCAAAAGCAACCGTTCAATCTTAATAAAGCCGAACACAATCAATCTCTACGCAAGCGCACAATGTACCCGACAACGACCTAATATATACCCACTATATCAATACTTGCACAAAATTATCTTATTGTACAAGCGTTCGTCTTTACTCGCACAAATCCTCATTTTTATCCTAAAATCCCATTTTAAATTCATAACATTTTGAACTCGTTTACTCATAACGTTAACTAATCACAAAGACTGCTGTCTTATTTCCAAGACTTTATCTCATTATCAACACTTTATCTCATTTTATGGTTGTGTGGTAATTACGCGAAAACGACTAAAAAAAACACTTGGGCAAAGCGTGACACCAATACCATACGACTCAAACACCCCAATCCGTTAAATGGTGCAATAAACCAAAAATACTCCGCGAAAAACCGATGAAAAGAAATGAGTAAAAGCTCAAAAACCAAAGCTAAATAATCCATACTTCCGAAATCGATATAATATAATATATATATATATATATATATATTATTATATTATATAAATACAATATAATATATAATATATATATCTATATATTTATAATATAAATAATATACACAAAACAATTGGATAAATTAATAAAAAAAATATATTTTATTATTATTTCGTTTTATTATCGGGCTAACGGGTACAACGCTTTGTCGTTAAATATGTCCAACAACTTCTATTTCGACACCAAATCTCCATAAAACTTATCCTTTACTTCTTCAAATAAATCGATACATTGATAAAATATATCAAAAAACCTTATAGGAATTTACACCTTTTGCGCTTGCATATATTTTCAAGTAAATAACTATATTTATTTAAAATTATAAAAACAACTTTATCTCTTTTAGCAAAAGTCACTTAAAAGGGTTTTTTATAATTCTTTTCGAAAATTCGCATGACCCATTATTCTTATACTTTATTTCCAACGTAATTAAACCTAACCAAACATTTTCTAGCAAATCGACGAATTTTTCAAACAACATCAACACTTTTCAATACGCTATGTCAAACCATAGCGACATAATCCCTTTTTATCGTCAGAAAATCCTTGTCGTTAAAATAGTCCCAGACAACTTCTATTTCGACACCAAATCTCCCATAAAACTATCCATTACTCTTTAATTAAATCGACACATTGATAAAAAATATCAAAAACTTAAAGAAATTTCCTCCTTTTCTTCTAGCAGATCAAATAATCACGGAAAACTACCTTAAATTAAAAAACAAAAATAAACACATACTAAACACATATACTCAACAACTCAGAAGAAAATCCAACTATACTAACGAAATACACCTAACCCAACAACCATATAATCCGCAAAAACGACATTATTACCTGACAACAACAACACTTTCAATACGCTATGTACACCCATAGCGAATAATCCCAAATATCCGACAAAACTCCTAATTGTAATCCACCACATAACACCATTTACAAGGATGAATAATCCACCTTTCCGAAATCGATACAATATATATATATATATATATATATATATATATATATATATATATATTCACTAAATACTTGATAATTTAGATAAAATAATAATATTTTATTATAATTTCGTCTTATTATCGGGCTAACAGGGTACAACGTCTCGTCATAAATTTTCCAAGTAAAATAACTATATTTTATTAAATTTATAAAACTTTATCTTCTTTAGCAAAACTTCTAAGTATATAATTCTTTCGAAAATTCGGCATGACCCGTACGTCTTTTTGACTTTTCCCAAGGTATTAAACCTTAATCCCAAAACACTTTTCACAAATCCGACATTTTTCGACAACATCAATACTTTCAATAGCCAAATGGGTTGAGCCCAACCGACCGCACCCTACTCGGGCTCAAACAAAACCGGACGCACCCTTAAATGGGCCGAACAACCCAAACGGACCCTCGTCGGGCCTAAACAAAGCAAACAAACCCTCGGTTGGGCCTTGGTTAGCCAACCAAATGGGCCAAGCCCACTTTGGAAGTCTAAATGAAACTAAATAAGCTCTATGAGCTTATTGAATAAGCCATAAGCTCGAAAATAATCATCCTTACAAAAAGAAAAATTATCACAGCAACCATTATGTTCAAACTCAAAACCCTTATTATTTTGTTCATATAACACGCGAACAAACACCCCTTTTTAAACATCAAGACTTAATCTTTTTGACGATCAACTTGTACAACTAGCATTAACATACCATAAGAAGCGTAGAAGTACAATAAAATTTTAGTATTAGAAAAACTTACAAAATGATGAGTTTGGTTCGAGTTTTGGACGTGAAGAAGATGACCCAAAAACCTTATGCAATAACTTGTGTTCAACCAATAACGACCCACTATCAATTCTTATAACCCCGCTCTTGATAAATCTTCAAAAATCAAAAGTGTATGTGTGTGTGTGCTCGTCGAAACCACAAAAAAGGAAGGAGAGGATATTTTTTTGTTTTCAAATTTTTGGAAGGTGCATGTATGTGAAAATGAGGTGAATGGAAGCATAAATGTGTACAAAGGGTGGACAACTTAGCTAAAATTTAGCCTTGTTGTTCCCTTTGCTTGCATACGTCTACAAGGAATCCAAGGGAAGGTTTCAGGTCTTTCTTTTCGTGTCGGGATCACTTAAAAGCTACATTTTCTTATCTTTAAAATGCCAGCCGAACTTTGTTAATATTTTCATTGCGTTAAAAATAATTTTTCCATAAACCTGGGTTATTCACACGACACCTATCACATTAGATTGCTCAAAAATCCATTTTGAGCCGTTACCAGCCGACTCCGGACTGAAAATACGAAATTTTTACCAAAACTTGATCGAACCTTGCTCATCATTTTAAAAACACTTTCAACCTCAAAATAGGTTTTGACAACTCGCATTTTTCTAAAATTTCACCTTTTCACGACTGCTACAGTTCGTTACCGAAATCCACGGAAACAACCGTTTTCAAATAAACCTTAAATCTCACACTCACGATTTACACTTTAAATCAATGTTACTTCAAAATTATGAATTTATGAAATCAATAAACCCATTAACACATTCCCAACCTCATAAACCTCCACACTTAATTAAATCGTCGTGCCGGTATGCTCTGCGTGACGAGTTTTCGCAAATCGCGGGAAAACTTCCCGGAAAGCACATAAACCTCAAAACCACACTAAAAAAGAAAAACGAATAAAAAAAGATTCATTTACGAACTCAATACTCCATCAAAATCCCGGTTAAACCTAAACCGTTTTTACGCAAATTAGTCAACAGAAGTCAACTTTTCTACTTCCATCAGGAAAACTGACAAGATCAAAAGACTTCAAAAATACAAAACCATAATATTTTATAATACTTAACCCTGGGCAGATTACCGGTTATCACAGTCTAACCCCCTTAAAGGAATTTTGCCCTGAAATTCAACTCGTATCATCGATTCACAACACTAACAGGAAATTCCATTCCTTACAAAGTCACATTGATCACTAAGGTTTAGTATCTTCAGATGATGTTTCTTACGATCCCCCTAAAGACTAACTCTTTCCCCTAAAGACTAACTCTTTCCATAGATCACATCTTACACAGACTCATGGTCACTCTACAGCCAAAATTACAAACCACATAATCTCATAACATTTTAGTACCACTCGTAAGAGTACGATAGCTTCTTACTAACTCCTCAGTTCTCACAATTCCTTCAAACTTAAGTCACATAGTCCTAGTCGGGTGTCAGGATTTGATCCAGTCCTCGGTGTGACGACTATTAATTCAGAATTTGGCATGGCCAAATCTTTCTAATTATCCAACCAACGGGACTAACCTTACGGGGTATAGGTCCTACACAACACGTCTCACATTCTGCTATACCAATACTTTCACACTCAAAATTCCCTAAGCAACCTTGCTTGGTTAACTATTTCGGCAGTACTCATCCTAGGAAAGGCCGTTTTAAAAATCTATACCACATCGCATGCCACATCCTAATAAGGAAATGGGTGGCGGTCTTAACACAACAACTAATCGCATCTCAAATCTTATCCACTCATACCGATAATAACTCTAAGTACCGATAACTCACAAAAGAACAATCGCCAAACGATGTTTTCTCTACTATTATGATAATAATTTTGACATAGTTCGCTCATTAACAAGAGACATAACTACCACTTCTAAAAGAAACATTTTCGTACGAAATACTAACATTAACCGACGCTACTCAGTTTAATGCTATACAAAACGCTAACCAAACCCTATACCATCTACTGCTCTCCACGATCCCTCTCCTGCTCTAAGGCAGTAATACGTCCCCTCATCTCCTGCAGCTTATACTGCAGAGAATTCTGATGTACTAATAAATCATGAACTAACCTATGGTCATCATATCCTGCCCGTGACATATTTGCCATCCGGGTGTCTACATGTCCTGCCCATGTCTCCAATGCCAGCACGGGCCTCCACAAAGCTCCAAATGTCATAACAGCTCTCTCCTGCTCCTGCTCTAAACTCCTGAGCCGATACCTCTAAGAAAATATCTCATCCCTAACTACCCCCGATCTAATGTATAACTCCCTCACATCCCTATCAATCTCTTCAAACAAGGTGGGTGGCATCACGTCTAAACGCTGGGTATGGTCCTAAAGTATACTCCCATAAAGCTCTAACTGGGTTCCTACCTCTATGAATTGGTCCTCATCAACTGGGATGGTAGCTGGCGGGGTAGCCACTGGTGATAGGACAGTCAAAAATATCAAGGGTGATGAAATGGGTGATGGAACATCAGAATGTGATGGAGACATGGGAAGTGAACCGGGTGTCCATTCGGGTGAAGGTGGTGTCTGTACAGGTGGTGCTGATGGTGGGTAAGTAGGTACATTAATATAAACCGTACCGTCCTTCGAGTCTATCCAAGTGGTGAGTGCAGGCTGTCTAAATGCTGACACCCTCTCTGATCTCTCAGGCTCAGGTGCAGAACCGGAACCCTGACCTACCTCAAACGTATTATACCTCTGATCCTCCTCAGCTGCTAACTCTCAGATTCTTAGTGCCCCATAACCCAATCTTAAAGGCTCTCCTATAGTTGTCTCCACAACTGAGGCTGCCTGCTACTGACCCTCAGGTACAGCCTCATCCTCCTCCTCTAAACCAAGTCCATCCCTCTCTACACTATGACCCTCGTCGTCTATACCATGACTCTCATCATATAAACCATTACCCTAATCATCCAAACCGGGATCCTCATCCCTCACAGCAAGACCCTCGTCCTCTGTATCCTCACTCCCACTATCAGAATCCAAACTAACCTCCTCATCCCCTAACTCATCTCCCTCACTATCAGTACCCAAAATAAGCTCAGACGCACCTCTATACCGCTTCCGGACTGGAAGGGTAGGCGATGGGGATGGTAAACCCTCATAAGAGGATCTAAACCTCTTATGAAATGCTACATCAGACATAGATGCTGCCTCCGCTATACGAGCAGAGTAGCCAGGTGACAACACAGGCTGGACACGCACGACCATACGTGCGGTCCTACGAAGAGATGGAACCAAAACGGGTGTATCACGGGTAAGCGGGTGATCTGGTGAAAGAGGTGTGGTGGAATCCGATGACGTGGATCCCGCACTAGATGTGCCAGAACCCTCTGACTCCTCAACATGACCAACAGGTGGTGTACTATCAGGGAACGAAATAGGTGATGCTACAACGTGGGGTGACTCGGGCGACTCAGTCCCAAGGTCCTCGAAAGGTTCGGACTCAGTGTCCGTCCCAACTAGATAAGCCTGCCTAATGGCCTCATAGGGGTCCTCCGGCAATGGTACTGGCACTCGGGAGCTCTGAGCCCCGTCAGCCTGGGTGGAACTCTCTGGGTCAACAAACACTGGGGTAGACATCCTGTGATAACACGGTAAAAGGGTATAAGTACAAAATATTTTTATCCAAATTATCAGCATCATTATTGCTTACATATACAAATCATCATAACGTTTGAAATTAGATGTCCGTAACCGTATATATATATATATATATATATATATATATATATATTAAATATAACGGAAAAAAATACGAACAATAATCACCGACCAAGCCTGGCACCAACGGGCACCACTGGTCATCGCACAAAACACATACTCCTCAAAAATATATCATCAAATCACGTCGCTACCTGCGACAATTTCCACTAAAAACCTCAAGGCAATATGCAACCTATTTAAGGCAATCGGGCAACTACATGCCAATCCTTCTGTCCAATGCTTGCGCAACTAAGGCAGCATGGAAAACCAAAATCAAACATAATCATTTAAGGCTTGCACTACTATAGCCACATGGCATCACAAATCAATCATCAATCCAATGCATGCACAACCAAGGCATCATGGAACCATCAATCAACTATCAATCCTATGTACGCAACTAAGGCTACATAGATACCACAAATCATCTAACAATCCAATGCACGCAACTAAGGGCGACACATATATCACAAATCAATCAATTTCTAATGCTCGCAACTAAGGGCGACACGAATATCACAAATCAATCTATTCCAATGCTCGCAACTAATGGTGACACGGATATCACAAATTAATCTATTCCAATGCTCGCAACTAATGGCGACACGGATATCACAAATCAATCTATTCAATGCTCGCAAGCATTCTCATATCTCAACACTTGCAAGTGTTCTCATCACTTTACATCCTATCATTTTCAGGTGGTCACACTATTCACACTTCCTTTCCCTCCCCTAACATAGCTTTAGAAAACTAACCTCATCATTTCATAGTCTTTCATGAATTAAGCATAGTTGATCAGGCTATGCGTAATTTAGGAATAATACCATGATCAGCTCGGGTTATCTAACTTTCGCCATGTTCGAGGTTTTACTAAAAATAGACTTCATTTTTTGGTTATAGTTGCGCTTTTTATTTTATAAAAACCGGCATTCTCTATAACCTTGGCTCTGATACCAATCTGTCACACCCTGTCAATGGCGAAAATAGGGGATGCGACGATACCATTCATCACACAAGATAT
>BQNB010124272.1:3274-18274 GCA_026074375.1 Tanacetum coccineum
CTCAACTGGTGATACCCTGACCTCAGATCGATCTTTGAATAAATACTCGACCCTTGCAGCTAGTCGAATAGGTCATCACTGTCAGTTTGTTCAATTCCCTATAATCGATGCACATCCAGAAAGACCTATCTTTCTTCTTTACAAACAAAACTAGAGCTCCCCAGGGTGAGGAACTTGGTCTTATGAAGCCTTTGTCCATAAGTTCCTATAGTTGCTCTGCTAGTTTCTTCATTTTGGATGGTGCTAATCTATATGGTGTTCGTGCTACAGGTGTAGCACCAGGTACCAAATCGATTCAAAACTCTACTTGTCGAGTGGGTGGTATACCCGACAAGTCCTCAGGAAAAACTTCAGGAAATTCTTGAACAACTGGCACATCTTCAAGTCGTTTCCCTTTTGACTTGTCTTCGTCTTTGGTTGCGGTGATATTTGCTAAGAATACGTGACATCCCTTTGTTAAATACTCTTGAGCCTTAGTACACGAGATGATGTTTAATCGGGTCCCGTGTTCATTGCTGCTTCCGTCACCTCGAACGATTACAATTTCATCTCCAAAAAGAATACGAATGATCTTTTCCGCACATGTAACACCTCTAAAATTGGGTCACAGCGGAATAAGGGTCCGGGGCGTGTTACTTATCAAATCAATAACACAAGATATATATAGAACGACTATAAAGTTGTTTTAAAACTGATACATTGGATTTAACAAATATTTGATACAAATATACTGAAGCTTTAACTCGTTCCTTGTTATTATTACAAAGATACTGGTTCACAACACCTGAGTTTCCCAAAACATAATACAACCATATCTTTAGCATGACATCCCAAAACAAAATCACCAATGGATGCATATCGGTTGTTTAGGAGAAACGTACCCGTGATGACATTGTTGTCCGGGTTTACCCCTGCATTGCCCACTGCATACACCTTTGCCTAAGCCTTGGCATTTCCAACCCGATTACCGTTGTTGTTGTTTTTCAATTTGGTATAATTTATTGAAAAATGCCCTGGCACCACATTCAAAACAAACGTTGCCCCTCTGATTAGCCCAGTGTTGACATTTAGGGGATTCCTGCAGTCACGAGATAATGGGACAAATCGTTGCACTTGTGCATTTTGGGAGCTCTAGGACCATCATGGTGATAGTTTACATTTGGAACACAGAGGTCTAGGCACATAGGTCGTATAAGCACTAATCACTTTGATTAACTAACATCATATACAAGTCTATGTTAGTTACATCATATTATCGTTTGAGCTATCATAATTTAAGAGGTCATGTAGTGACGTATGAGGAGCTAGGACACTTTAAATCGTAAATCCAACAACTCATCGATACGCCACCCCGAAGAGGCCTCATTATGAATCTCCCTAGTAATATAGTACTTTGATAATCACATATAATTCTATATAGCTTCATCACTGTCTAATCGTTTTTGTGAAATCATATTTATAAAGTAAAAACATTTATAAATACACCTTTAGCAAAAAAATGACCTAACTTTATCGTTTTAAGTTTGTTTCTCGCGTTTCTTACGTCCGCGTTTTCGAATTAAGTCGAGTTATCAATAATTTACATTTTCATATTTTTAGTCCCCTAATGAACAGTAATTTTTACTGTTCACATCAGTTATAAAGTTATTTTTATAGTTTTAGTTATTGTAAAACCCGTAAACGTCGTATTTTATTCGTTATAGCTCCTTTTTTAGCGATTCTTTCGAGCACGTTCTCGTAATTGAAAGTTCTATATATTTATGAGGTTTACAAAAATTAATGTTTCTGTCATGAACAGTAACTTTTTATAAAAATATTTTTATACATTTTAAGTATATAAACTTGCGTAATTCATAACTTCTTCGTTTTTAATCAAAAAATTACGTTTCTTATTGTTTTGGAATCCTAAAAATATGTATAATCTGTTAAAAATACCAAACTTTCTGTTTTGTATAATTTTTATAAAAGTTATTTTATAAATCCGTTTAATTAACGTATAACTCGTAATTAGCGTATCTTTTTCGTTATTAATCCGTTTTTTGAGTTTCTTATCTTTTTGGAATCATCATGAGACGTATTATTTTTATAAAATGTCAAACCTACTATTTGGATTTCGAATCCAAACAGCCCCTTTGTGTCTTTTATATAATTAATTATATACTTGTTTTATATATACTTTTTAACAATTTAAAATACCAAAATTTCTTTATAACTCATAATATACTTATGTCATATATATTATATAGTCCAAGATCCATGATTTGTCCATTAGTCCAAGATTACAAGATTTACAAGTTATTTACATCACATGAAAACATAACTTTCCTTAAGTGCTTTAAAAATCCTAATTTTGTATATAACCGTTTCTACACTAAATCAACATGGTACAATACTTCTATGTCCATTTTATCATGATATTAACAATAACATATCATATGTAAAAGTGTTAAAAATCATAATCATAAGTAAGTTATCCATTTAACATATTTAAAACCTTAAATGGTGATTTAACTATATAGAACATATATACTTATGAAAATGAGAAAAGTAAAGACGTAAAGGTTTATAGATAACCTCAAATTGATGTATGATGATGAGAAATACAATCTAAACCCTTGTTTAGATTTTTAAACCAAGCTTGCAAACAATAAACCCTAACTTTTCTTTTCTTGATTAATACTTGAAAATGGTTTGCCAATGCTTGCAAATGCCTTAGTATACCTTAGGAATGATATGTAATGACTTGCATGGGTTGTAGAAAATTTGGTATGGATTATAATAAAAGGGGTGTTTGAGCCGTGGCCTATAGAGAGCCAAAAGGGAAGTTTTTTTTATTTTTACTAAGTGGTTTGAGTTGTATGAGTTATCTCTCACTTGTTACTTGCATTATATAAGTTAGAATGGTCAAAAGAATGCAATATTAGTCCAAGACATACTTCATGGTCTTAAGGAAGACTAATGTGGTCAAGGGAAACAAGGTAAGGCTTGGTTTAATTAGCTAGGTGATGTACAAGCCAAGTGGTGTAGTTTGTGTGCTCCTTGTCTTCTTGTTGGTGTTTAGCCATGGGATACTAGGGGGGAGTATATGTTTTATTTTTCTAGCTAATTTACTTGTATGAAATGTTACTTGTAGTTTTAAAGTCATTTATAAAATGTAGTTGTATATAAATGGTAACAACATTTACTTGGGTAAAGTTTAATAAAAATTTGAGTGTTGGGTGTAAAACTAAGTATTCGTTGAAGCGTAGATTAATTAATGGGGTTCCGGGTAAGCCTAAACGCATTTTATCGCGAAACGTATACACTTTACGTATTCGATAGAAATAAATGAACAATGACCATAATTATTCTTAAAATAATTATTTAATATTTGATTGATGTAAACGCTTAATTGTTTGGTGCCCGTTTACATTGAACGCTAATTTTTAGCTTATGCGATTTTACTTAATACATGAAATTACAAGCAAACGCGTACTACACTAAAAACAAATAGTAGATTTATCGACGTCGTCAATGACTTGAAAAACAGGGTGTTATAGACTTCCCCCGTTAAACGAGCCTTGTCCTTAAGGCTCACGATGCAACACTTGACGACGATGCGGTCTTGGTGAAGAGTTGTGGGTATTTCTTCTTGAATTGGTCTTCACGTTCCCATATGAACTCAGGACCTCTCTTGGAGTTCCATCGAACCTTGACTAATGGGATCCGGCTTTGCTTCAACCGTTTAACTTCACGGCCCACTATTTCTTCTGGTTCCTTAACAAAACGAAGCTTGTCATCAAGATGAAGTACATCTAACGGAATGGCTAATGGTTCGTCGGCATGACACTTTTTAAGGTTAGACACATGGAATGTATTATGAACTCTGCTCAGCACTTTAAGAAGCTCGAGCTTGTAAGCAACCTCTCCAACATTTTCTAACACCTTGAAAGGTCCTACATACCTGGGGTTTAACTTCCCCCATTTGTCAAAATGTATGACCCCTTTCCAAGGCGAAACTTTAAGCATAACTTTATCCCCGACTTGGAATTCCATTGGTTTACGCTTCAGATCGGCGTAACTCTTCTGTCGATCACGAGCGGCTTACATCCTTTACTTGATTTGGACAATTTTCTCAGTCATCTCTTGAATTAGTTCTGGACCGAGGATTTGAGCTTCTCCAACTTTGGTCCAACAAATTGGAAAATGACACTTTCGACCATAAAGTGCTTCGAATGGTGCGGCCTTGATGCTAGCGTGATAGTTATTGTTATATGTGAACTCGACTAATGGCAAATGGTTAACCCAACCCTTTCCAAAGTCGATCGCATAAGCACGCAGCATATCCTCGACTAACGGTGATAGTTACATTTGGAACACAGAGGTCTAGGCCCTTCGTATGGTCTCTTGTCACCATTTCCTACAGCATAAGTTCATCCAATGTTTTGTCTCTTATTTGGTTGCTAATTCTGGTTGTTCCTGGCGGTGTCATCAGACTTTCTTTTGTTGTCAGCCTGACGTTCAGCCCAAGTGTTGATCTTCTTGTCCATGAGTTTAGTGGCAAACTCAATGGCATCCTGCATAGTTTTTGGCTTAGTTGCCATCACACTGCCATGGATCATGTCGGGCAAGCCACCGACATATTTCTTAACTTTGTCTATTTCTTTCAGAAACATCCAATCGCACATTAGTGCCAGTTCTTGGAAACGTTGCCTATAGGTTACCACATCGATACCTTTCACCTTTAAATTCCACATTTCAAACTCCAGCTTCTTAATTTCGTCCCTTGGGCAGTATTTGTCTGTCATCATCTTTTTTAGTGTCCTTCATGGCATTGCATGGGCAACTTCAGGAGTAGTGGTCTTAACGTGGGAATTCCACCATGTAAGAGCATTTCCTTACAGGGTACACATAGCAAATTTGACCTGGCATACTACTATACAGTTGCTTATGCTGTAAACAGACTCCGTCTTTTCGAACCACTAAGTGAGTCCAACAACTCCCTCAGTGCCCTTGAAGTTCAAGGGTTGGCATTTTAGGAAGTTCGGGTAGGTGCATTCACAAGCAACTTGCACAGGCCTTCTGGCACCCATTCTTGAAGTATGGCTATCATCACCATTCCTGGTTGCATCATGTACTACCAGTGCAGCAGTAACGCCTTCGTCAATCATTGCCTAAAGTTGGGCATTAGTGACAGATGTAGTGGTATGGGTGTTTGTGACTGGTGTTGGTATTGCACCTGGGTTTAACCTCGTAGTCCTTCTCTTTGGTGCCATTTTCTTTAAATCACAAGATAAATAATACCCGTTGATTTCACTAAAATCATAAACTATGTCATAACATTACACATACATTAGAAAATCGAGTTTCCCTCACATATGAATTGTACATGTTATTGAAATAACCATGGTATAACCAATTCGACATTCTTTATAATAAATTCGATTTGATAGATATAGTAATAATTCCATATCTTTATATAAATTAGAAAAACATACATCTTCGGTTCAGATACAAAATGATTACTACACTTAGGTTACAAGACAAAAAAAAAACCTAAAGCCATACTAGCCGGGATATACCCGTAACACTTAGTATGTTGTACAAGATAGATAATACCTGAACAAAAGACCTATACTGGGTAGCTAAACAAAACAAAACATCTATATAGTCTGCTAGCTGGGAATAACCCATAATACTTAACAGGCTGCATAGCATAGCTACAACATAACCAAATCTAGGAACTGCTACCGGCCTCCCCTGGTGCATCAGGCTGTGCCGAACCTTTTGCGGGTCCATGCTGCCTCTAAAACTCGGCCATCTCAGTCTGTAGTCCTTTCAGCAACTTTAATACCTTAGTCAACTGGACTTGCCTCTGGTGTTCTGCTGCCAACAACTCTTTAATCACCCCCTGTCTCCTGTGATCTGCTGACTGTAACTCTGAAATCAATGCATGCTGCCCCCACTATCGTAGTACATAATGACATAACATCTGAACGTGCATAGTCGCTAGCATCCATGGATAGTCCCCAAGCCTCATGAGCCATCCTAGCCTCTCTCTCTATCATTACTGCTAAACGACGATAAACATGCCTATCCCTATACAACAGTTTGACTCGAGCTCTTAGTAAAGACCGGTTATCTTGAGCATCCTCCATCATACCATACATGATGGTAGTCTCCTGCTCAACAGTGGTAGAAAGATTGGTAACCCTCTGATTGACCCCCTCTAGGGTGGTCGGTGCAATCTCCTTGATGGCTCCTACCAGATCATCCCATGTATCTGTAATGTTATAGTTTAACTCCCTAGACATCGAACGTCCGAGAGCGACATCTACCCTATCGACAAATCCGTAAAGGTCTCCCCTTGCTACGGAATAAGGGTCTTCCCTCGCTACGGTAGGTCCATCCTGCCTAGCAGCACTGGCTACTGAACTCTCCCCAACCTCATGATTAGGGGTGGGAGTAGCAAAACACAACCTCTTCCAAAGCAGTAAACAACTCTCAGAAACTTCGATATGAGTAAGGCTAGTGGGTGGTGGTGATGGTATAGGTAATGGTGACGATGGTATCTGGGGAATTAGTGATGAGTATGGAATGAGGGGTGATGGGGGTGTGGTCGCACACTCATCAGTCTCAAATGGCTCGGTCTCCTCCTCGGATAGGACATGATCAACAGCTGGTAAAGTAACAACTGTATAGTCGGCAGGAGCTAGGTGTTCCTCCTCCTTCTCATCCTCCTCATCATCATCATCATCATCATCGTCATCATCGTCTCGTCTATCAGTAGGATAGTCGGCAGGGTCCTCCTCAGGATCCTCCTCATTATCCTCCTTCGGATCCCTCTCTGGATCAGACTCAAGAATATATCCTAGTGAGTCAGCAGTGGGTGAGGTAGCGGCAGGCAACGGCTACTCCTCGGCTGGAAAGACATCATCCTCGAGTGGTATATACTCCGGGTATACTGGCTCCGGTACATAAGGTAAGTAAACGGGTGAGGGTGGTGCCTGCTCTGGCTCCTTAGGGCCGGGCACGTAGTCCAGTGATGATGGTCCATCAACTCCTGGTGACCCCATGTCTGAATTATCCTCAACTGGAATGGATACTAATGTGTATGTAATTGTAGAATGCTCAAAATCTGACATGATAATATCTGAAATCAAAAGTAGCTTATATAAGTATGCTAATATAAGACTCTTATCCTTATATACGTAAAATCTTATAAACACATATATCAATCATGAATGCATCTAGTTCAACCAACTAATACATAATTAGTGTATGTATGTCCCATGAAAACCCTTTTGTATGAATGCAATGTTTGAAAACGGTTATAGTCCAGCAAAAACATTTGACGAGTCGATGAACAGGCCTATCCTTATACTACAGTTTGACCTTTTCTTTTCACCTCCCTTTTTTGGGCTTAGTAGAGATGGGATCTCTTGAGATCACTCCATATACCATACTTGATGGTAGTCTCCTGTCATCAGTGGTTTTTAGAAAGATTGGTAACTCTGTTGACCCCCTTTAGGGGTGGTCGGTGCAATCTCTCGATGCTCCAACCAGATCAGTCCATGTGTATCTGTAATGCCATGTTAACTCCCTAGACATCGGACGTCTGGGAGTGACATCTACCCTATCGACAAATCCATAAAGGTCTCCCCTTGCTACGGAATAAGGGTTTTCCCTCGCTATGGCTAGGTCAATACCTGCCTAGCTGCATGTGGCTGTTGAACTCTCCCGACCTCTGATTAGGGGTGGAGCAGCAGAAACGCAGCCTTAGCTTCCGAAGCGGTAAACAACTCTCATGAACTTCAGTTTATAAGTAGGGCTATTGGGTGTAGGGTGATGGTATAGGTATGGTGGAGATGGTATGGGGGAAGTTGGTGATGAGTATGGAATGAGGGGGGATGGTGGTGATGGGTTGTATGCCAGCTACACTCATCAGTCTCAACGCGCTAGTTCCTCTCGGATGGGACATGATAACAGCTGGTTAAAGAAAAATGTTTTAGGTCAGCAGGAGCTAGGTGCTCTCCTCATCATCCTCTCACTCCCATATCATCATCGTCATCAATAGTCTCGTCTGTCAGCAGGTAGGTCGGCAGCGCAGTCTCTTATCATCCTCCTCGGATCCTCTTTGTTCAGACTCGGGGAATATATCCTGAGTGATCTTCAGCAACGTGGGGGAGGTTAAAGCAGCAGGCAATGGCTACTCCTCGGCTAGAAAGACATCATCCTCGGGTGGTATATACTCCGGGTTTACCGGCTCTGGTACATAAGGTAAGTAAACGGGTAAGGGTGGTGCCTGCTCT
The DNA here is from genome assembly GCA_026074375.1 of Tanacetum coccineum. Taxonomy (NCBI): domain Eukaryota; kingdom Viridiplantae; phylum Streptophyta; class Magnoliopsida; order Asterales; family Asteraceae; genus Tanacetum; species Tanacetum coccineum. The sequence goes on from BQNB010124272.1 coordinate 11,566, forward strand.
GGCTCCTCAAGGCCAGGCACGTAGTCCGGTAATGGTGGTTCATTAACTCCTGGTGGCCCCATGTCTGAATCGTCCTCAAATGGAATGGATACTGATGTGTAGTCCTTTTAGCAACTTTAATGCCTTAGTCAACTGGACCTGCCTCTGGTGGTCTGCTGCCAACAACTCTTTAATCACCTCCTGTCTCCTGTGATCTGCTGACTATAACTCTGAAATCAATGCACGCTGCCCCACTATCATAGTACGTAATGACATAACATCTTAACGTGCATAGTCGCTAGCGTCCATGGATAGTCCCCAAGCCTCACGAGCTATCCTAGCCTCTCTTTCTATTATTACTGCAAAATGACGATGAATAGGCCTATCCTTATACAATAGTTTGACTCGGGCTCTTAGTAAAGAACGGTCATCTTGAGCATCCTCTATCATACCATACATGATGGCAGTCTCCTGTTCAACAGTGGTAGAAAGATTGGTAACCCTCTGATTGACCCCCTCTATGGTGGTCGGTACAATCTCCTCGATGGCTCCTACCAGATCATCCCATGTATCTGTAATGCCATAGTCTAACTCCCTAGACATCGGACATCCGGGAGCGACATCTACCCTATCGACATATCATAAGTCTTATCCCTTGCTATGGAATAAAGTTAATCCTCGGTACTGCAGGTCCATCCTGCCTAGCAGCATCGGCTGTTGAACTCTCCTCGACCTCATGATTAGGGGTAGGAGCAGCAAAACGCAGCCTCTTCCGAAGCGGTAAACAACTCTCATGAACTTTCGTATGGTAGGGTTATGGGTGGTGGTGAATGGTCTAGGTTATGTGGGAGATGGTATCTGGGGAATGGTGATGAGTATGGAATGAGGGGTGTGTTGTGGTGATGGTGGTGTGGGGCAGCACACTCAAAACGAGATCACATCACACAGTGAAATGTACAACTGTTATTGAAATTAACCATGGTATAACCAAATCGACATTCATTTATAATAAATTCGATTTCATAGATAACGTAATCCGTCCATTTCATATATAACTTGGAAAAACATACATGTTCAGTTCAGATACAAGATGATTACTACACTTAGGTTACAAGACAAAAGAAACAACCTAAAGCCATACTAGCCGGGATAAACCTGTAACACTTAGTATGTTATACAAGATAGATAATACCTGAACAAAAGACCTATACTGGGTAGCTAAACAAAACAAAAGATCTATACAGTCTGCTAGCTGGGAATAACCCATAATACTTAACAGGCTGCATAGCATAGCTACAACATAACCAAATCTAGGAACTGCTACCAGCCTCCCCTGGTGCATCAGGCTATGCCAGACCTTTTGCGGGTCCAAGCTGCCTCTAAAGCTCGGCCATCTGAGTCTGTAGTCCTTTCAGCAACTCTAATGCCTTAGTCAACTGGACCTGCCTCTTGTGGTCTGATGCCCACAACTCTTTAATCACCCACTGTCTCCTATGATCTGCTGACTGAAACTCTGAAATCAATGCACTCTGCGCCATTACCGTAGTATGTAATGACATGACATCTGAACGTGCATAGTCACTAGCATCCATGGATAGTCCCCAAGCCTCACGAGCCATCTTAGCCTCTCTCTCTATCATTACTGCTAAACGACGATGAACAGTCCTATCCCTATACAACAGGTTGACTCGGTCTCTTAGTTGAGACCGGTCATCTTGAGCATCCTCCATAATACCATACATGATGGTAGTCTCCTGCTCAACAATGGTAGAAAGATCGGTAACCCTCTGATTGACCCCCTCTAGGGTGGTCGGTGCAATCTCATCGATGGCTCCTACCAGATCATCCCATGTATCCGTAATGCCATAGTCTAACTCCCTAGACATCGGATGTCTAGGAGCGACATCTATCATATCGACGAATCCATAAAGGTCTCCCCTTGCTATAGAATAAGGGTCTTCCTTAGCTACGGCATGTCCGTCCTGCCTAGCAGCACCGACTGCTGAACTCTCCCCGACCTCATGACTAGGGGTGGGAGAAGCAAAACGCACCCTCTTCTGAAGCGGTAAACAACTCTCGGGAATCTCAATATGAGTAGGGCTATTGGGTGGTGGTGATGGTATAGGTAATGGTGGTGATGCTGGTAATGGGGGAGATGGTATATGTGGTAATGGAGATGATAGTGGAGTAAGTGGTGATAGATGGCGCATCCCGGATAGATATCCTGGCGGTCATACGATGTACAGGTGGGATAGAGTCGGCCGGAGCTGGGTGCTCCTCCTCCTCTTCCTCATCCTCGTCCTCGTCCTCATCATCATCATAATCATCCTTATCAGCAGGGTAATCTGCTAGATCCTCCTCTGGATCAGACTCAGGAACATATCCTAGTGAATCTGCAGTGGGTGAGGCAGCAACAGGTAGTGGCTGCTCCTCGGCCGATAGTATCTCGTCCTCCTGTGGTATGTACTCAGGGTACATCGGCTCAAGAACAAAGTCCAGTGGGGGAGGTGACTGCGGCTCCTCGGGGCCAGGTATGTAGTCAGGCGATGGTGGAACCTCGGGGCCAGGTATGTAGTCAGGCGATGGTGGAACCTGATAAGCAGCCATTATGTAAGCATATGGGTCCTCTGGCATAATGGGTGGTCCATTGATTCCTGGTGAACCAATGTCTGAATCGTCCTCAACTAGAATGGATACTGATGTGTATGTAACTGTAGAATGCTCAGAATCTGACATGATAATATCTGAAATCAAAATTAGCTTATATAAGTATGCTAATATAAGACTCTTATAGTAATATACATTTATATATAACATGTATATCAATCATGAATATCAATCATGCATGCATCTAGCCTAACCGACTAATGCACAATTAGTGTATGTATGTCCCGTGAAAACCCCTTTGTATGAATGCAATGTTTGAAAACGGTTATAGTCCAGCAAAAACATTTGACCTGGTTCTCTATAACCTTGGCTCTTGATACCAATCTGTAACACCCCCAAATTGGGTCGCAGCGGAATAAGGGTCCGGGGCGTGTTACTTCTCAGATCAATAACACAAGATAATATAAGAACGACCAAAAAGTCGTTTAAAACTGATACATTGGATTTAATAAAGTATGTGTTACAAAAGCCCGAAGCTTTACTTGTTTACTTGTTATTATTACAAAGATTTCCAGCCCATAACAGATATACAAAATGTAATGCGACTAAATCTTTAATGCATGACTTCAAAATATAACCACCAATGTATCCTTCGCACCTCGTGCTTAATGACCTCCTGAAAAACATTGCATTTAAAAACGTCAACATAAAGTTGGTGAATTTCATAGGTTTATGTAAATGTATATGCAGGACCGCAAGACTTTCCCAGTGATAATGCAACAGATGCAGACATCACAAAATGCAATTACGTTTGCCTAAGCTCATGACACCGAAGCTCGACATAATTGAATACAATATATAAATATTGCCTACATTGCCCGTGATGATGTTCAACCCGTAACATCCAGTATCCGACATGATATACGTTCGTTTCCAGTGATAGCTAGTCACCCGAACGGGGAGGTCAATCCCAAATAGATCTATCTATAATCATTCGCGCTCACATTCCAGTAATTGACAGTTCATGATTCATGGGCATAGTGGGTTATCGCTACTTAGGCAACACGTAATCATGATAAAATGTACACTTGCGTCCAATTTGTAAAACATGCATATGTTTCTCACCCCAAAAACTTGTAACGGATCAGACTCAGGAATATATCCTGGTGAATCTGCAGTGGGTGAGGCAGCAGCAGGTAGTGGCTGCTCCTCGGCCGGGAGTATCTCATCCTCCTGTGGCATGTACTCAGGGTACATTGGCTCAGGAACAAAGTCCAGTGGGGGAGGTGACTGCGGTTCCTCGGGGCCAGGTATGTAGTCAGGCGATGGTGGAACCTCAGGGCCAGGTATGTAGTCAGGCGATGGTGGAACCTCAGGGCCAGGTATGTAGTCAGGCGATGGTGGAACCTCATAAGCAGCCATTATGTAAGCATATGGGTCCTCTGGCATAATGGGTGGTCCATCGATTCCTGGTGAACCAATGTCTGAATCGTCCTCAACTGGAAAGGGTACTGATGTGTATGTAACTGTAGAATGCTCAGAATCTGACATGATAATATCTGAAATCAAAATTAGCTTATATAAGTATGCTAATATAAGACTCTTATAGTAATATACATTTATATTATAACATGTATATCAATCATGAATATCAATCATGCATGCATCTAGCCTAACCGACTAATGCACAATTAGTGTATGTATGTCCCGTGAAAACCCCTTTGTATGAATGCAATGTTTGAAAACGGTTATAGTCCAGCAAAAACATTTGACCTGGTTCTCTATAACCTTGGCTCTTGATACCAATCTGTAACACCCCCAAATTGGGTCGCAGCGGAATAAGGGTCCGGGGCGTGTTACTTCTCAGATCAATAACACAAGATAATATAAGAACGACCAAAAAGTCGTTTAAAACTGATACATTGGATTTAATAAAGTATGTGTTACAAAAGCCCGAAGCTTTACTTGTTTACTTGTTATTATTACAAAGATTTCCAGCCCATAACAGATATACAAAATGTAATGCGACTAAATCTTTAATGCATGACTTCATAATATAACCACCAATGTATCCTTCGCACCTCGTGCTTAATGACCTGAAAAACATTGCATTTAAAAACGTCAACATAAAGTTGGTGAATTTCATAGGTTTATGTAAATGTATATGCAGGACCGCAAGACTTGCCCAGTGATAATGCAACAGATGCAGACATCACAAAATGCAATTACGTTTGCCTAAGCTCATGACACCGAAGCTCGACATAATTGAATACAATATATAAATATTGCCTACATTGCCCGTGATGATGTTCAACCCGTAACATCTAGTATCCGACATGATATACGTTCGTTTCCAGTGATAGCTAGTCACCCGAATGGGGAGGTCAATCCCAAATAGATCTATCTATAATCATTCGCGCTCACATTCCAGTAATTGACAGTTCATGATTCATGGGCATAGTGGGTTATCGCTACTTAGGCAACACGTAATCATGATAAAATGTACACTTGCGTCCAATTTGTAAAACATGCATATGTTTCTCACCCCAAAAACTTGTAATTTAATAATTGTAAAACATGGGGCTATGAACTCACCTTGAGTGAGTAAACTGATAACAAAATATCCCAAGTAAAAACGCGTCACGCTAACGCCTCGCAATGCAACCTAGTTAATATAGGTCGAATCAGTAAATCAAGTATGTTGTTCTAACAACAACTGTATAAATCCTATATAGTTTATCAATGTACTAATCGTTCGCTATCTGAATTTAAGAGGTCAGACATGACCGTACGAGAGTTAGACTCTTAAAATCGTAAATCCAACACGCGTCAATACGCCATCCGAAGAAGCCTCATTATGAAATTCCCTAGTAATATAGCACTTCGATAACTAATAACACACACACACACACATATATATATATATATATATATATATATATATATATATATATATATATATATATATATATAAAATATATATAGTATTTATAGGAGCTATATCATCCATCTATTTGTTTAAGTGAAATCGTCATTAAGAATGTAAAACGTTTATAATTACTCCTTAGTAAAAATGACATAACTTGTCGTTTTAACCGTTTCGCTTCGCGTTTCTTACCCCCATGACGAGCTTCGTATTAAGAACAGTGATCATATAATACAATGTTTAAGGTTTTTGAGATTCTGTGATGAAGAGTATTTTTATTGTTCATAACAGCTATATAATCGTTTTTATACTTTTAATTAACGTAAAACCCGTTTTTGTCGTATCTTATTCGTTATAGCTCCGTTTTTAGTGATTCTTTCGAGCACATTATCGTAATTGAAAGTTTTATCATATTGATCGATGTTATAAAGTATAAGTTTCTATAATGAATAGTACTTTTTATAAAAATTGTTTTATAAAAGTATTAACTATCGTAAACTTGTAAATGGCGTATTTCTTCGTTATTAATCGGTTTGTTTTCGAGTTCTTTAAATGACCCGCTCCACCTTGTGAGCCCATGTAGTATTTTATAAAATCATAAAACATATATGTAAATTTCGAATTACAAACAGCCCCTAAGATATTTTTTCCAAAATGTGTTTAAAACTTGTTTTTAGGACTTTTTAGCTTTACCACATGTTACAAACCTTTAGAACCCTTAATATCTTATGTCTTACTATATTTGAGGTCCATTAGGTCATGTTTTGTTCATGTGAGTCCAAGATAACAAGATTAACATGTTATTTTACCATTTTCACTTGTAACTCATAAGTTGACTTTTAGAAACCCTAATTTGCACTTAAACATGTTTATACTTAACCAACATGTTAAAACACTTATACATCCCTTTTAACATCATATTAGCATCCATATGGCATGTAAATAAGTTTCAAAACATTGACAATTAGTAAAAGTTCATTTACATATTCACACACACACCCACATAGCGATTAACTAAGTGAGAAAGCATAAGGAGCGCGCGCGCGAAAATCTAAATATGATATCGAGAGCGCGCTTTTGATATAACCGACATTGTGTGGATGATTTAGAGATAAGATAAAAATCAATACCCTTGTATTAAACCTTCTTGGCTTGAAAAATTAGGATGAAACCCTAATTTTTACCAAAAACCCTAAT